>CM008338.1:3942948-3964637 GCA_002525835.2 Ipomoea batatas | reverse complement strand
GTTACTTGCATACAAATGAAGATGATAAATTTACACTAGAATTACAATTGAAGTACTAAAAATATTATTAACGATGTTATAATGTACTTCAACTTACCCAATTACACAAACAATACTAAGCTATAGGCTTAAGGACTAATGTAACATTTTGAAGAACCAACTTGAGCCATTTGGAGAATTGTTGGTTAGTTTAACTTGATACGCAAAAGTCATTCTCACCGACTTATGCTTGCAGCAATAGAGACATATAGGTTGTCGTAACTGTCTCAACGCACTGACATATTCTTGCAACAATAGAGACATATAGGTTGTTGTAACTGTCTCAACGCACTTACTCACCAACTGACCACGTCAACCAACCTGAGCCAATATGAGAATTGTTGGTTAGCTTAACTTGGTATGCGAAAGTCATTCTCACCGACTCATCGTTGCAACAATAAAGACACATAGGTTGTCGTAACTGTCTCAACACACTAACATATGCTTGCAGCAATAAAAACATATAGGTCGTCGTAACTGTCTCAACGCACTGACACATGCTTGCAGCAATAGAAACATATAGGTTGGCATAACTGTCTTAACGCATTGACACGTCAACCAACATATTTATACTACGCATTTTGTCTAATTTTACTCCGGTTGTTTATTTCGTCTAACTAACTCTTCATTTTCTTTTTGCTTATTTTGTTCAATATTTTATTACAATTTTAAATTAATTTTTTAATGCCAATAGTAATTTTAGTGTAATTTCTAAAGAGTTAATACCCAATGTAGTCCTCGACTATAGTGGTTTTACTCAATTTAGTCCTAAATGACTTTTTGTGCTCAATTTAGTCTTCGACTTTGATGGTTTTACCCAATTTAGTCCTTTGTTAAAAAATTTGTTAGTTGACACTTAGAAATAAGGTCATAATGGTAATTTCTCATCCTTCGTCTCATTTGCTTCTTTCCCTTATTAAGATCCACTCAGAAATTTAAATCCTTATACCCAAATATTTATTTACTTTGTATTTATTTATTTAGGGTTGAAGTTGATTTGGAATGAAAATTTACATTTTTGCGTTGATCTTAATAAGGGGAAGAATAAGGAATCATCCCAAATGGATGAATGATGAGAGATTACCATTATGACCCTATTTCTAACAGTCAACTAACAGAATTTTTAACAAGAGGACTAAATTGTGTAAAACCATCAAAGTCGATGACTAAATTAAGCACAAAAAGTCATTTAGGACTAAATTGAGTAAAACCACTATAATCGAGGACTATATTGGGTATTAACTCAATTTCTAAATATATATTCTGAAAGTTTTAAAAGATTTTTACCGTATAGATAACATGATTATATCAAGTACATTATCGCTAACAATGTTCAATAACCATATATGCCAAGTATTGTTTGCCCTATACAAATAATCATAAATTTGATATATTAATACTAAAATAAATATTAAAAAAAAAAAGAATTTTGAATTAAGTTATAAATAATATGAGACGAAGTCATTAATTAAATCAAAGAAACATTAAATGAAATAAATAAAATATTAACTATTAACAAATCACATAATACAAATTTACTAAATATATAATGCATTCACCTTTATAACAAATTTTTTTTAGGTATACAAAGTAAACTCTGCTCAGGTGTAATAATTCCCAAATCATATCAAAGAGATAAATCACACTAAAAAAATCTTAAGTGATTATGTGACAAACTTAACCAAAAAATATTAATAAGAATTAAACACATGATATTTTAGTACAAAAATCACGTTATACCAAGGTTTTTTTTTTTTTTTTTTTTTTTTTTTTTTTTTTTGTATTGACCCATGTTGTAGACTCCATTATAATTACGTGTATTAAGCAGGTCAAATATTCGATTACCCACTATCAAACATTCAAACTTGTCGGAGTATGAATAGTATGATGCAGCTAGGAGACGTTAACTAATGCATAATTTAAAAATTTTACAATGCACTTATTTAAATTAGTCAAATTTGACAATTAACTCTCTCCCAATTATAAGTTGACATGCAAAAGTGCAAAATCAACACTCAAAAACTTAACTTCATAAATTATAAAAGTGTTTATAAATGTATAATGTGATATTTAAAATTAAAGTGTGTTATAAAATATTACCACCATGTCAAAAGTTATAGTTAATAGTGACGTTTACCAGTACGCCAAAAGTTATATATAGTAATAAAGATACAATTTTATTTTTATATTTGTGTAGCAACCATCGTCATATTTCGGTGATAGGATGTTGAACTTGACCTTCTAAGTTACCGCTCAACAAACAAATTTTAAATTAAAAGTGCACTTATGAGGTTTAGATGTTTATGAAGTTGACATTTTGAGTGCACTCCACTTGTTGGGATTTGAACTTCCGCTCCCACACTGTCACCTTCAATCGTGACATCAAGTCAAGCTACGAACCACTACGTTAAAGTCACAGGACACATCATTGGGTATATTTTATGATTTTGCATAGTGTATTACACTTTTAGAGTTTACATATTTTTAATTACTCGAACACCAAATCTCACCTAATGGTGTCACTTTATTATATTACATTCATAAAGTTCAAATTTAATATTCCTCATTTCATTTAGGTGACAAGTTGTTAATTTTTTCGGTATGTGCATCATGTTTGATTAGTTAATATTTCATGAAAAAATATACTTTGGTTATTTATACCCTCCAACTTTGATCTAAAACTTCTTCAAACACCACCGGCAACTTATGCTGCTCTACAACGCCACCAACTCTATCATTGCCGATCCACTTCTTCCTGTAACCGTTTTTGACCAATAAAATTTGAACTGTTAACCTATCTCATCATTTTTACTGGACGATTATATGAATATTCTCAAATCAAGAAGAATTATTGTGAACAACCAATAACAATGGTGTTATGGTGTTGGTTGAGTTCCCTCTCCATTGATTAAACAAAAAGATTAAAGAAAAAAAAAAGTGATGATTGTAAATTTGTAGAAATGCAGTAGAAAACGCGTGTAGAAACAAAAAGTGATATATAGTGCTTAATTAGAACAAATTGATAGTTGTTATGATGGGTGGTTAACTTTGTCGGCTAAATTACATGGTTGTTACTGAAAATTCTCATAATAACCTCTTTAATTTGTTAATAATTTCTTTTAAACAATAATTTATGAATTTAATAATATACAGTACTAAATTGTACAGTCCTAATTTAATGGTAAGTCTTAATGCACTACTAAATTATACATTTTTACGCATAAAGAGTCAAATCCAAACCAAAACTTCTAAAATATTCATAGCAGAAATATAATCGAACTACACCTTATCGCTAAAAGAAATTCTTTTTTTTTTTTGAAGATATCGCTAAAAGAAATTCTTAAGTGATGTTTCTTAATCATATATATTGTTACGCAGCATCTGCTGTTAATTTCCCCATTAAATTCTCTCACCATTTCCAGAAAGGGTTGTCACCTCTTTTCCCAAAGTGAAAGTAACAGAGTTTTGTTTGTGTTTTTGTCATGGCCTATTATGGATAGGGAATCAAGGTTGGCTAAAGAGGCTTAAAATATTCTGCAAATCCCACAAAAGTCCAAACATATATAGCAAAGACAAGGTGAAATTCCCTCAGATCTTTGGAATTGGAGAACCCCCTTTCTTGCCTTCCCCCTTAGAAAAGTCATTTTCCCCTACTCCATTTTGCCTCATCATCATTTTTTTTTTAATCCTTAAATTTTAAAGGCATGAATTATAGTGATATTTTATAACAGTGTATTGTGTAACATCCATTGTAGTTTAAAATAGAAAGAGAAGAGAGTTTTTGTAGAGTTTATAAGAAAGAAAATAATGTAAAAACAATAATAATAAAAAGTGTGTAGGGAGTGAAGCCATAATTTTAATTGACTATGGACAAAATTAAAATAATTCATTATATATATTACATGGATATTTGCGGATGGTAACCGACACGATCATTTTTTCAAATATGATATGTGGGCACGTAAATGTCCTAAACTGATTGTCTCAATGATCGGTGATATGCTTAATCTTTATTGTCCACCTGTCGGTTGTTGCCTTGCCCTGTCCTATCATTCTCGGATAGTGTGTATTGGGAAAACGGCGTCGTGACCTTCATGCCTGTTGCTAGGCGCCACGTGTAGTCAAATGAACGAAATTCGGCATGTACTCCTTGGAACGCCTATAAATTCGCCCCAACCTAAACCAAAGGGGATTTTCGGAGGAAAATTAGATTGAAACTAATAAGAAGGTTGAAAGTCTCTTGTATAACTCAACCCTTCGTGTACTATATGACCATAATACTAAACAGATTAATTTATTTACTTTCAACCGGCTTGGTCTTCCACCTATCGTCTTGTTGTATTTACACACACTCTTTCACATACCTTTTTGAACGAAATGTCATAGATTTGAATCTCATCTTTGTTCAAGGGCTGACATATTATGTGGGACAACTACTACATACTATAGATAAGGTTCTGATTGTAGCATATTTTCATAACAATTCAAATACCCGGAGTATTCCGGGGTATCGATCCACAGGGAAGCGGGGCGCATTGAACACTAGTTACTAACATATTCATGTGAAGCTAATCCTAACGAAAGAGATGTTTGAACAGTTGTAAATATTGTAATAAACGAGAATAAAGAAAACGTAATTGATGAAAACAAATAGGAGGAGAAATGGGATTTCCGGGTTTAGATGTTTAGTCTCCTAATGCCAAACTAAGGGGAGATATGTGATTTGGGTTCTAACAAATGTGGATGATTGCAAACACAAAAGGGGAAAGAACTACTCCCATAATTCAAACCCATAATAAAGAACTAACAAGAACAAGCAATCTAAAAGGAATCCCTCAACAAGTTTGCCCTCTCCCAAGGTGCAAAGGTCAAGTGCAAAAGTGAGTGCTCTAATCTATGTCCCAACTCCCATTAAGACACAATTATAGCAAGATACAAGCAATTTAGGCCTTTAATCACAAGCATCTCAATAGAAATCACAATTTGCAACAAAAGTATTAAACCCAAATATAAACATATCATTTAAACATTAAGAACAAGGCAAATAGGATTCATAAACACCTATTACCCAAAAATCCCAACTATACTTTAGCCACTCATGGCTAGGATAGAATTCAAAGCACAACTAATGAAGAGTTTACAAAGACTAAGGAAATAAAGAAAGGGAAAGGAAATTCTCCCGAATATAGCTCTCCTTCTTCCTCCCAAAGCCTTGTTAGCTCCTTGAGATGACTATCTTCTTCTCCAAAGTGGTGGATCCCTCCTTCACTCCATTGAAGAGACAACACCTTTCACTCACTCCTTTTTGCCTCCCAAAAACGCAGCCTCTTTTTTAGGGTTCATGGAAAATAAGCTTTTATAGTGGGAGCACAAAATAGGGGCAAAATAGGCAATTCCGCGCAGCAGAGTCTGGGCTGTCACAGGCTTCTCGACGCGTCGAGCCAGGAGCTCGACGCGTCGAGCTCGCTGTTGGCTCAAATCCTCGCGTATTGAAGTGCTTCCTCACGACGGGCGGGATTCCGGACAAGTCCAGCTCTAAAATCATCATTCTTCATTTGTTTTGACTTCAAATCATGCCTTCAAATATCCTTTGCTTTGCGTTTGATCTAAAATGGCTTCAAAATACCAACAAACGCCTTAAAAGCACCAAATTCAATAATAAATCGTGTCTACATTAAAAAGCAAGGAAACATGAATTGAAGAAGGCAATTTAATACATTTAAGCTCCAAATATGATCTAAAACACTTAGATAAATATGCACAAATGAGATCATATCAGGTTCATACCTACTACAAACTCAAAAGATACAAAATGTAACATATAGATTAACGTTACATTTACTTAAAATTTATTTATTTTTTCATTTTTCATTCATCTATATTTTTTATTCTCTTCATTCTTTATTTTCAAACGGAAGAAATATATAAGTAAATGCAAATTTTTATTCTGTTTCCTTTTCTCCAATCTTACATTTCTCTAAAAAGAAAAAAAAAAAAGAAAATAGAGAATCTTTTAAATTAGCAAACACAGCCTAACTTTTTTAATCAATAATTCTTTGTATGATTTTATCCAAAACAATATTATAGTTTAAAACTAAATATATATATATAATACTAGAGAAGAAAAAGAAAAGGATTTTTGCCAGTGGAAACTGCAAGGCAGGCTGTGGTTGTGCATCCAAATAGTTAATATCCAAAGACCAAAGCTTTTGATTTTGTCTTGTACCACAATTCCAAGCCCCCCCAAATTGGTAGTATCTTCTTGTTATAACGTTGAGACAAAAGAGGCATGCTAGTCAAAGGAAGCTGCCAAAACCAGACACCAAACATTAATTATGTGACATTTTCTCCTCCACATGTTATGGTTCTGATGAAGGACAGGGTGGGTGAGTGGACAGATGTGGCTATTCATCTTTCCAAGTAGAGCAATTCATCTTGCACTGTCTCATACCCTATTACATCCCTTTCAATTTCTACACACAATTCCCATTTGCTAAGTCTTACCCAAAATCCCCATGGAAGTGTTGACAATTTGGCATCTAGGGTAATTTTTTATTTTTTTTTTAAAAGACTTTTGATCATACAATTATATGGCATCCATATTTGATTTTGTCCTAAAAAGGGTGATCGTGCAAGTAAAACATGATTATCTTAACAGAAAATTACGAATTTGATTTTTGCCAACATGCTATGGATCGAGCCCATTTCACATGATCTTCTGTGTATTTTGTGAGCGATTATACAAGAGTCAGGGGTAGTGTTTAGTACACCCTCTTTGGTAGTGCTTGCGTACTTTCCTTGTCACCTAAAAAGACTATTTTTTTTAATGCATTTGATGCACAACTTTCATGTTTTTGTTGCATCATCATTTTAACTAAAACCACCACCATCACCACCACCACCACTACTAGCATCACTACACGTCTACACCACACCACAACCACATCATCACCACCACCGTGACACCACAACCACTACCACTACCACACAACCACCATACCACCACTACCACCACCACAACTACCGCTACCCCATCACAACATATTATTATTATTATTATTATTATTATTATTATTATTATAACAAATAATATTTTAATTTTCAAGAAAATGACCCCAAAAAAAATATAATTTATTAACTCTTAGCTAAGCAAAGAAAGATAGTTTTCTGACGTTCACCGAGGTAGTATGGTACTTCTCAGAAGTGAGATTGTAAGATGATAGTGGGCCTGTTGAATTGTAACACAAGATAATGGGCCTGTGATATTGTAAGCTCATAGCATGCCTATGAGATTGTAGGATGATAGTGGGCCTATCGGATTAGCCCAAATGTTCTATATAAATAACTGCATAATATAAAGCAAAATGTTTAGACTTTTGACCACATTATCCTCATTTCTCCATGCTGCGTTTGCCTCACTGTCTCCTCTCACTTCGATATTATTGACGCGAAGAGTGCGAGAATCTCCGAGCTCGGCTGCGCGCGAACGCAATACCAGCAGCAAGCAGGAAACACGTAACTACACAACTTTTTTTCAATAATTTTCGCTCATAAAAATGCGATCTTTTTTTTTTTTTTTGGCTGAATTTTCGTGGTAATTCTTTGTTTGTGTTTGTTATAGACTCTGAAAGCCGGAATTTGTGTGAAATTTCTTAAAGCAGTGAATCACCACATTCGCACACTTAAGTGTTCGTTCTTTTACGTCCTTGAAATTGACCAATTTCTATTCTGAAAGAAATTCTACTGTTCTATGTTGCTGTGGTTCTGTGTTTGTTTTGCAAAGCACGAGAAAGGAAAGCAAATTTACAGTATTTAGGGCGTGTTTGGTTCGCATGTGGAATCGAAATGGGAATGAGAATCAAATACCTGTAAATGGTTTTAGTGAAAGTATGTTGTATGTTTGTTGGGTGGAATAAAGGCAATTGATCTTAATATAATGAAATCCAAAGTACCAATATGAACAAAAGAAATTAAAACAAAAATCTAAAAGTACTAATCCAAACTTAAAAATCATATTATCAATAAGATGCAATGATACCCTTTTTAATTAGGGAATGAGGTTTTTAATTGAAGGGTAAACAAATCCCATAGTTTGTTTTAAAAAGTTGTCAACCAAACACTAACTATGATTTTGATTCCCATCTCTATTGTGTAAACACATGAACCAAACACACCATTACTTGTTTCCTGCAATGTTACAAACTATTGGTGTTCAACTAAATGATTTGATTATTTATTGCTTGGCTTTGATTTGTTTGGATTTTGTTTCCGATGGATGCTATACACACTAACCATCTTGTCTCTTCTTTATTGATTATTTACCAGGTACACCACTTCTTTAGTTCATCCTTTTATTGTTTTAATCAATTGTATTCAAGCTGAAATTTTATATTATCTTGTTATGGGGGTCCTGTTATTTATGGCTTAAGGAACTTCTGTAGCTTGGTGCAAACACCCAATGCTGATGAATATTCATACCAAATAACAACTTTATCAGGATATTGGAGTATTAAGATTCTAGTTTTCGAAAAGAAAGGTGTTTTATCATTACCTCTCATTCTCTTGGGTGTTCCACTTCTGCTGTTTCAAAATGTCCCTCCTGTCTTGGGATTTTTCTGATAAGGGTGTAACAGAATTTTAAGTACTTCCTGAGATTGTGCGTTTTCTGTTTCTTACATTTGAGAGTAGAGTCGTATTCTTTCCTTACTGAAGTAAAAGACAACCCACTTCCAGCATTTTTCAGTCAAGGCCCTTTTAATAGTTTTCCACCTTTTCCCTTGCGTAATTGCCTCACCTTCATTAACACATGGAAATCAATAATTCGGAGAGTGTAATTTTAATGTGATTTAGGACATACCAAGCAAAAGTTCAGTATTGTGGCCATTGGAGTTGTATTTGTTCTTACTGATGTATTCTGTGGCAAGGTTGGAGTCTCGTGGGTATGAGTATGACAACGTAAAGATTATCTGAAATTTGAGTGGTTAAGACTCAAAATTTATTCTATCTTGAGTTTGATGTATTCACATTAGTACATTACCAATTAAATCTTCACTTTATCTACAAAATGGACTACTTGCCACAAAAACAAACTTAAATTTTTGCTAGAGACAATCAGACAAACATGCAGTTTGATAAAATTTTGTTTGAGTTTTATTTCTTTTCTGGTTTCAGAAATGCATTGTGGCCTCCAGCATTCTCAGTTCAGTACTTCAGTTCTGTTGTATAGCAAAGGGAGGAGTCAACCTCCTAAGTTTGGATTCTTGAAATGCAGTCCCCAAAGTGGTCTTAGCTCACTCGATATTTTGAAGGTTTGTACTGTTAATCTCCAAAGACAGCAGTTTGATTCTGAATATTCTCATATAAGTAAGTTTCTAAGATCAACTTTAGAAGTAATTAGAACCTAAAGTTTAAAAAAAAAATTCTAAAAAAATTAAAAAAGAAAAAAGAAAAAGCAAATTAAAGTTCTCCGCTTGATTTTCCAGTGCAAAACTCGTTTTGGTATATAAGATCCAATCTACAATAATAGCTATGCTTATCTATTTACATTGGAAATATTACTAATATATATACCAGGTTGGTCTATATATCCTAGAATATCCAAAATTTGTGCCCTGACACCCTGTGTCTGCATCAATTTATAAATTTAAAAGGGTCCAATGGCACCTCTGATTTATAATTTTAAAAGGTTCCAATGGAATTAGGCTTGCCAGTTGCCATGTAGCCTGGACTAAAGGGCACTAGAAAACTTGTCATGTTTTCTATTTGATCTATCTGTGCCTCAAATGGTGCTTCTGCTTATTGCTATTCATAATTTTAGGAGAGTTGCAGTATACTGGTTTTGAAGTTGCCAAGTCGATCAAGGAGCTCCCGTCAACATCAAGGCATTAGATGTGAATATCCACAAAATGCAGATCTTCCACGTTATTATTCAAGAAACGAGAAGAAGCCGTTCCCTGTACCTATTCTAGACCTAAGGAGAGCTGCCAGGGAGAGACAGAAAAAGAGACTAGGCCAACCTAGGAGGCCTATGCCTCCACCGAAAGTTGGGTTGCTTGTTAAAGACCTGATTCCAGTTGCGTATAGAGTGATGAACGCACGAATAACATTGATAAACAATCTCAAGCGGCTCTTGAAGGTGGTGCCTGTCAATTCTTGCAAGTAATTTCCTACCTGATCTCAGCTCACTGAATGCATGCATCATTCTTTCAAAATGCATTCTTTAGGGTTCAAGATAATGCTAAATTGCCTTAGAAACAAGAGAATTGCAGTTATATGTAAATTCTGCCAATTTGCCTCGAGCCATCAACATTAGGTCACATCCTTATTGGATTTTCTGAAATTGAACCGTTCTTCAATGTCTAATGGAATCATACACATGCCACACTGTTTGACATCTTTTACCTTCAGTCTCTCTCTCTCTCTTGATCTGACCTGGATCTCTCTTCTTTCCTTTCCTGAATCTCCACGAGACTCGGGTATTATTTGACCTATGAACTTATAATCTTATATAGAGCATGGCCATAAAATCCACGAAATTTTGAGTCTCTTTGGTGCATTATATTTTGCAGGTGGTGTAACGAGATTCATGTGGGAGCTGTTGGGCATCCTTTCAAGTCATGTAGAGGACCGCAGGCATCAATCCGTAAAGGACATCATGACTGGGGAGAGGCAGTGGTTGAAGATATTATGGTGCCACTTGAATGTTACCACCTATATGATCGTTTGGGGAATCGGATTACTCACGAGGAGAGATTCTCTATCCCCCAAATACCTGCAGTGGTGGAGCTCTGCATTCAAGCTGGGGTCGATTTACCCGAATATCCCACTAAAAGAAGAAGAAAACCAATAATTCGCATCGGAAAGAGTGAGTTTATTGATGCTGATGAAAGTGATTTACCCGACCCTGAACCCGAAGAGCCAAAGCCATCAATATTAACCGAAATACCCGATACTGATGTGCTACCTCCATCAAGTGACGAGGAAACAGTTCTGCTGGCCGAGGAAACACTTCAAGCATGGGAAAAGATGAGAGGAGGAGCCAAACGATTGATGAAGATGTATCCCGTGAGAGTTTGTGGGTACTGCCCGGAGGTGCACGTGGGCTCCAGTGGACACAAAGCGCAGAACTGTGGAGCACGTAAGCACCAGCAACGTAATGGGCAGCACGGGTGGCAGGCTGCTGTGCTGGACGACTTAATACCGCCAAGGTACGTTTGGCACGTCCCCGATGTAAACCAGCCACTGCAACGCGAACTCAGGAATTTCTATGGTCAAGCTCCAGCAGTGGTAGAAATATGTATTCAGGCTGGTGCAGCTGTGCCTGAACAATACAAACCAACTATGAGGTTGGATGTGGGCATCCCTAATACTGTTGCAGAAGCAGAAATGGTAGTTTGAACATTCATATTTTATTGTTTTATCCTCTTAATATAGCCATCTGTAAAGTGTCAAGAACAATTGCCTTAATTGTAAGTTGTAACTTCAGAGAAATTGCAAAATTAGTTGCTGAGCAGAAAGATCTAATAGCATTGAATCAGCTTTTTTAAAACTGGCACAAAGTAAATGCAGTTGCTAGAAAATGCCATGGTAACATACTAACATTGCCACTTGACAGCTATTCATTGTTTAAGATTCATTCCTATAGTCTGTTTGTGAGAGATTGTGAAGGAGATAAATCGTGGGATTCATAATATAAGACTGTAAATAAATTTGTGGCCTTATAGGGCTATAGTTATTTACAGGCTCGTCGCCCTTTGTCACTGTACTATATGTCCATATGTCCCGAGCAAGTGATGATGTTTTGGGTTATGAAAATTCACTCTATTGGGTTTGGAAACTAAGAAAAAATGTAGTCTTTGTTACTGCACCATATGGCCATATGCCCCGAGCAAGTGAGAATACTTTTGACATTTGAGAATTCATTATTTTGAGTTTTCTCCAAACTTTGCAAGTATTTTTAGATTTAAAAATAAATAAAAAAATATTTGTGAATTATATGTTTATCTCAAACGAAAAAGACAATAAAAAGAAGAAAATAGAATGTTGATATAAAATTGAGTGGGGAAGGGGAGAGGGGAGTGTATCCAAACTATCCATTGCTTCCCACAAATTAGGGTGTGGTTGAAAGGGCCTTTATCACATTATCTTTCACAAATTCTTTCTCAGCCTCATACTCTTTTTTATCTTTTTTTCTATGGCCCCATATTCACTTTGTATTCTTATTCATCTTTTCTATTTTTTTTTTATTTTTTTTTGTTGTTGATTGAATAAACTTATCTTTCACCACATGATAATATTTCTAATTGTGGCACTCTAAATTATATATATTGTGTTCTTAGCCCACAGCTTCACTAATATTACATTTATGCTTGGAGAAATAACTTTTCATTCATCTTAAAGTGAAAATTTGATGAGTACAAAAGTATAAAAGTTAATAGGCAATTGAGGTTCTAAACAATTAGTATATTACGGAGTATGATCAGAGGCATGATGGGCATAATGCAATTGGTGGCCCTTAAATCATGATGGATTTAGTGAATCTTGACGCCCCTAGAATGATTTGTTTGATTTATTTGCAAGATAATTACCATTTAAAATCTTTATTAATTTGTAGCAAATGCCATAATTATCTTCCTATGCTACTTTGATTAAATCAATTCCTTGCTAATTGTGTTTTTGTTTAGTACTACCGACTCTAATTACCTTTGCTCACCGCGCACAAGAAGCACCCCTCACTTTGAGGGGTTGCTCCAACCTCCTGAACAGTTGAGCTGTCCATGCGAACTAATTTATCTGTAAACTTATTGGACCTATACTATACTATCAGTAATATTCTTAAAAATCTCACATAATCTAAACCAACCGTCCCTTGTCGTCAAGTTACCTATGAACCCACACAACATAGGTTTTGTGTGTGTGTGTGTTAATGACCGATTTGGTCCCCTTGACTATAGTGAAATTATCGACTTGGTCCTCGACTATCATTCTTACCAAATTACATCCTCAACTTTGAAAAACTTATCCAATTTTGTCCTCCGTTATCATCTTACGGCTCAGATCGACTATCATTCTACGATTCAAATTGACGGGAGGATGAAATTGGGTAAGACTTTCAAAGTTGAGAACTTAATTTTGTAGGGATGATAGCCGATGTCGATAATTTTGCTATAGTCGATGGAAATCTTAAATTGAATTAAACAAAGGGGCTTATTGCAAATTGCAAACAGCAGAAATAATGGAAAATATATATATAGAGAGAGAGGTAGAGAGAGTACGCAAATGAAAATAAATTAAATTGTAGATTCTCATCAGGTCACAGCCTCAGCCATTGTGGTGGTTCAATTCTTATCTGCCACGTCGAATCTGGAGTGGGACCCATCTCACCGGGCTTGAATGGTCTCTCTGGCGCTCTTATAAGTCCTCCCTAAACGTCTGCGTTTGGCAGCTTCATCTTCACTCTTCACTCTTCACAGAGAGAGAGAGAGAGAGAAACAAAGAGAGAAGAATTGAAGCCCAGAAGTCGTCCCACACTGCTATTCTCCACACAGGTACGCTCAACACTTAATATTTTTTTTACTGTTTTTCATTTTCTTTCTTATTCATAATATAACTCTTTTATTCTCACTTGCATGCATGGCTCCAATTTTGCTTTAATTTTACTATCATATATATATTGTTCTCTGATTTTCTCTGTGCATGCATACATATACAAAGACGCACATGTATATTTACCTTACCTTGCTTTAAATTATCTTTCAGCCCGATTTGATTGAAACTCGAGTTTGAAAATAACCATATATGTATATTAAAAGAATATTTTGAATTGATATGCATACATGTTTTGCAAATATATATATATATATATATATGTGTGTGAGATGTCTTAAGTCAGTCATCCACAAAATGTCAAAATGAACTAAAAAGTCACGAAGTTGTCGTGGGTCTTCTTAATACTATTTATTTATCATATATGATTTACAGATTATCACACAAAAATAAAATTTATTAATAAATATCTTCGGGTAATGACCATAAATTTTCATGGTCACCTCAAAAAGCAGTCTTGGAGTTGGTAAAAATTTTAAAAGATTAACAGTTACTTATTTTTATTTTTAAAAAAATTGTGATGTACTTTCTTACGTAAAGATGGAATCCACAACTCCAAGGGCCCCACACCCCAACCCAAGAAAGTATTTAGGGGGATGTAAATTATGATAACTCAACTGAATGCAAAGGCTAGACCTTTGCTTACTGCACACAAAGAGCCCCAAGGAGCCCCTCACTTTGAGAAGTTGCTCTCACACTTTTTAATTCTATATTAGGGTGTCATCTAAGTCAATAGAGTGTAATTATATCTTTTACTTTATATTTAATACAATATCCATATATAGGTATTATACACCAACTGTGAACCAAGGCTTGCCATGTCATTAAAATGAAAAGTCGAATATTGATAAGTTTTTATTTATTTATTTATTTATTTATTATTATTATTATTTGCAAAATAGTATTATTATCAAATATAATTAGTTGATTACATATCCATGATGATTTACATGTACACTCAAAGCTTATTTTTGAGGTCACCAAGAACTTTGTAGTTCAGTGACATAAATATATTCTAGACTCGAGGGTTTATGTTCATGACTTAATTATTACTTTTTTAAAAAAAAAAATAAATAAATAAATTTGGACCACTTGTGAATTGGGTGACCCACTCTTACATTATTCATGAACCAGAATTGGATATGTAAGATTTATGTTACATACATATTAATTTGGATTTTCAATGCAAAAATACAAAACAGGTTAAGAACATCTTTGCATTTATGTAACATAGAGTAAAAGAAAGTTTCAGGGATAAGGAGATCCAACTTTGGATTAACTTACAACCCTACTTTTTTCAGGGTGTGGGTATTGAGAACATCAGAATTTCAACTCGGTGAATCAGAGGGGGGAAAATGGACTACGTAAATGCGCCTGGAAGGAACCATCTTTTTGTTCCGGGACCTGTCAATATCCCGGATCAAGTTATCCGTGCAATGACCAGGAACAATGAGGACTATCGTTCCCCGGCTGTTCCAGCACTGACAAAGACTCTACTTGAGGATGTGAAAAAGATTTTCAAGACTACCAGTGGAACTCCATTTCTGATCCCAACTACAGGTTCCCTATGCTAAATCACATCACAAAGTGTTGAGAAAATGAAAAATGAATGCTGTCATGTCTTGATAAACTGGGCATCATAACACTAGATAGTTGCATTTATTTGTATTCTAATGAGCAATGAAACCTCCATAAAATAGGGACTGGAGCTTGGGAAAGTGCACTTACCAACACGCTGTCTCCTGGTGATCGGATCGTGTCTTTCCTTATTGGCCAGTTCAGTTTGCTCTGGATTGATCAGCAGCAGCGTCTCAACTTCAATGTTGATGTTGTGGAGAGTGAATGGGGGCAAGGCGCAAATCTTGACGTTTTGGCTTCAAAGCTAGCAGAGGATACAGCGCATACCATCAAGGCTATTTGCATTGTACACAATGAGACTGCAACTGGAGTTACAAACAACTTGGCTACTGTAAGAAAATTGCTCGGTAAGTGTCCAACTTATGCAAGAAAGATTGAATTAACACTATAATGCTATATGAACTTGTTAGGATCAAACGCTTACCACTATGCCAAAAGCTATAGCTCGTAGCAAAGGTGCAACTTTATTTCCTTATACCGCCATATTTTTGAGAGGCAGGGTGCTGGACTTGACCCTTTAGGCCTTCGCCCAGCAATCTCCTAGCCACCAATTGCTGGACTTGGCCCTTCACCGGCCTCCGCCCAACAATTCAAACTACATACATTATTTTTCTAAGAATAGTATCAACATTCAAACCTGTCTGTGCTTCTCAGATCACTATCAGCATCCAGCTCTCCTCCTTGTTGATGGTGTGTCCTCCATTTGTGCGATTGATTTCCGCATGGATGAATGGGGTGTTGATGTGGCATTAACTGGTTCACAGAAGGCTCTGTCTCTTCCTACTGGTATTGGAATTGTCTGTGCAAGCCCCAAGGCTCTTGAGGCCAGCAAAACTGCAAAATCAGTGAGGGTTTTCTTTGACTGGAAGGACTACTTGAAGTTCTACAAGATGGGGACATATTGGCCATACACTCCTTCCATCCAACTTCTTTATGGACTGAGGGCAGGCCTCGACCTTCTCTTTGAGGAAGGACTTGATAATGTGATTGCAAGGCACACTCGCCTAGGTACTGCAACAAGGTATTATTCCATTGCTCGAAGTTTCTGAATCTTGAAAAGAATGATGATTTGATGATTGTCTCTATCCTGCAGATTTCCTTTGACTAGAACTACCCATCATTTTCTCTATCTCCATTTGAACCGTAAATAACCGTGCAATTCCCCCATGAAAATGCAGGCTTGCAGTGCAGGCGTGGGGCTTGAAGAACTGCACCCAGAAGGAGGAATGGTTCAGTGACACAGTCACTGCTGTGGTTGTTCCTTCATATATTGACAGTTCAGAAGTTGTCAAAAGGGCATGGAAACGCTACAACTTGAGCTTAGGTCTTGGCCTTAACAAAGTGGCAGGGAAGGTCTTTAGAATAGGGCATCTTGGTAATTTGAACGAGGTAAATTGCAAAGCACAATTTTAAAAGGGTTGCTACTTGCTAGGTTTCCTGTCATATTTCACTTTGAATATCAAAATAGAAAGGTAATGAATACCAAGGAGTTGAATATGCTAACCATTGATGCATTTTCTGCAGCTGCAACTACTGGGCTGTCTCGCTGGAGTGGAGATGGTACTAAAGGATATCGGTTACCCAGTGAAGCTTGGCAGCGGGGTTGCAGCAGCTTCTGCCTACCTGCAAAACACCACTCCCATGATTCCATCCAGAATTTAATTCAAGTGTGTTATACTTGCATGTATTTGTTTCTTTCATCTTGTTCAGGGTACTCTGTAAAAACTACATACTTTCTTTATGCAGTATTTGAAATAATGTCATTAAACTCTGGTTTACTGCACATATTCATATATAGCCTAAATCTCTTCATATTCCTAGCATCCCTTCCTTGACATATTATATTACAATATTACTATGAAATTGTTGAGACAAGGAGCAGCAACAGGACTAGAAGGACCGAAAGAGTACAAGGAAAAACAGGAAATATACATTTACAAATAATCAATCACCCAAAACTTTCAGTTTGTTTCAGCCTACATTTAAAGACAAAAGTTCGAAGTCTTTCAAGATTACCTGCAACAGAAATCAGGCAAGTCAAGTTGCTCTATCGAATGAAATTGCAACGTCTTAGGAATTACGAAGTATCACCATGAGAAAGGACATCATTGCCTCCTAAAAGTCGATTAATTAGAATAACCAACTTTGTACCTTGATGATATGGCCAGAAACAGGCATTTGCAACACGGGTGTTGCCAAACCCTTGCACTCTGAGTCTGAAAATACCTTGCTGGGTCAATTAGTTCTGTGATTGATGTGTAATGATGCCATTGAACTAGTCATCAAATGAAGAACTATGTTTAGTTTTTTAAGGACTCACTATTTCTAAGGGGTCATTCCACCTCAGTCACATTACATCAAGCATTTCATATTTGTTAATATGGTAGTTTATTTTGTTTAGACACTCGTATACTGTTTCTGCCTCTGGAAATGATTGGTCATCAGCAAGGAAGGTATGTATTCTCTTATCAACTTCAATCCAGCTGCATCCGGGGTTCTTTCTCAATCCAAGTTCTTTCATCCTCATTCTTATATCCAACGCTTTATTCCATTTCTTTCTAGTGGCAAACATGTTTGCCAGAATGACATAAGTTGATGGATCATCAGAACCTTTCTGAATAAGAAGTTTTGCAACTTCCTCCCCAATTTCTTCTTCCCTATGCATATGGCAAGCAGAAAATAGTGTGCTTAGCAATGAAACGTCCTCTCTCATATAAGGGGATCTCTGAAGAATTGCATAGGCTTCATTCAATCTCCCAGCACGTCCTAGAAGATCTAGGAGACATGAGTAGTCTTCGATGCTAGGTTTGATTCCATAATCAGTAACCATTAAATTAAAATAATGACAACCCTCATCAACTAATCCAGCATGGCTACACGCTGAAATTACTGCAAGGAATGTAACTTTGTCCGGTTTAACATTAGACTGAAGCATTTCATGGAAGAGACGTAAAGCTTCTGAAGCTTGGCCATGTGACCCATAAGCCACTATCATTGAAGTCCAGGATACGATATCTCTCTCAGGAAGCTGGTGGAACACCTCATAAGCTTCATTAACAGCACCACATTTGGCATACATATCAAGTAGCGCTCCCATGACTATTTCACTTGAATCAAACTTACTCTCAATAATTCTCTTGTGAACTTCTTTCCCCTGTTCTAAGGCTGCTAACTGTGAGCAAGCCACTAATATACTAGTAAATGTAATAGCATTATACTTTATGCCTGCCATCTTCATATCACTATAGATGTCAAGAGCTTCCAAGTAATTGCCAGCTGATACTAACCCAGAGATCATTGTATTCCAGGCTGTTACATCCCCTTTTTGAGTTGTACTAAAGATTCTTTTGGCATACTCAACCCTTCCACATTTGAAGTATAAATCAACAAGCGAGCATTGAACAAACATATCCGGTTCTATTCCACGTCTGATAATATAAGCATGGACAAATTTCCCATGCTGCAATTGGGCTGATCTAGAACAAGCCATTAGCAGGCTGCTTAAGGTTGTCAAAGAAGGCCTCACGTCTTCCTCATTCATCCTCAACAGAAGCTCAATGCATGATTTGCTGTCACCTCTCAAACTGTAGCCAGCAATCATGGCATTCCAATTAACCAAGCTCTTGTGTGGGATACGCTCAAAGACCTCCTTTGCTTTCTCTATATGGCCACATTTCCCATACATGTCCACAAGAGCAGCACAAATAAAACCATCCAGAACAATCCCATTTCTCACCAGCTCCTCATAGATCCTCTCCCCTCTATCCAAATCCAACAGCCTTGCACAAGAAGATATAGCAGCAGTGTAAGACACCGAATTTGGCATGTACCCAGACTCCTTCATCTTCCCAAACAATTCCAAGGTCTTGGCGCATTCTCCCCTCTGATAATAGCAAGAAATAAGAGTGTTCCAGCAGGCCACATCTCTCACAGGCATTTCATCAAACACCTGAGCGGCTGATTCAAAATCACCACCTCTCCCATACATTCCCACCACAGAGCTCGCAACAACCACATCACACACAAACCCAGTCTTAACCACACTGGCGTGCACTGTTCTACCGCACTCCATCCGGCCTCCTAACCCGCCACAGGCCTTGAGAACACTGGGATACGTGTAGCCATCGGGCTTGAGATAAGGGGACAAGAGCAGAAGCTTCTGGAAGAGCTCAAGAGCTTCATTGAACACAGAATTGCCTGTATATGCCGCCATGAGGCCATTCCATAGAGTGATGTCAAGAGGACTCTCCAGATTCTGGAAAACCAGCTTGGCGGATTGGAAATCTTGGCAAGCTATATACAAGTCTATAAGGCCCTTGGATAGGGGAATGCTCCTTTGCAAGCCCAATGTGACAATTTTTTGGTGCAAAACCTTGGCTTCCAGATTCAGAGATGGCCTGGAACTCCATCTCGATGCAGTGCGCGATTTGAAGAGAGCCAAAACCCTCTGTATAGTAATATACATGCCTTTCCATGAACCAAAAGGACAAAACCTGCGAGTGAAGTCTTCGTTTACTGCTCCACCTCTTTAATTCATTGAAGTAAATAACACAAGTTATTGGAAATCTGGGATTTGTTGATTGTTAACCATTAACATCAATTCCACCCTTACTCCTATATTCCTATGGGGATTTATATGTTGGTTATGATTACACTATTTTCCACATTATTCATTATTTTCTCTATATGTTGCAGTTCAAAGAGTCAATATTCTGTCACTGATAAATCAAGAGTCAATATTCCATCACCGACGGATCACCAAAGTTAATATTCTTGTAACCTCCCTCGAGGAGAGTCACAAAAGTATTTTTTTGTTAAAATCAACTAAGTTAAATTATTTTCTAAAAAAAAGACTAAGTTGAATTAAAAATGACTAAAATATTTTCACTTTCACTGAAATTTACCAATCTTTGTAGTAAAGCATTTAGACATTTTGAACTAAATTTGATTGATTTTGAAAAAGTCCAAGAACAAAAAATAATTGTTGATAATCGAATACCAAATATAAAAATACTATTTATAATCGTGGGACCAAATGATGATCATTGTATGACAAATGTTTTATATGAAAATTGAAGCAATGTTTCAATTAGCATGTACAAAACACACAAGCAGCAAGCCTATAAACAGATAAGTTCTATACTTTTAACTATACAACAAATTGTACCAACCAGTTTCCTGAACCACACCCCAGACAAAGGGATAAATCCAGCAATGGTGACAATGAATACTGCACTTTATTTTGATGGCCATAAGCCATTCAGTAAATGAACTTCCAACCTCTATAAATTTGGCCTGCAGCAACATGTATGCTTCAGCTCAGATCTTTGTAATCCCTTTCTCCAAAATATAATCACAAGATATCGAACGAATATCGGAATATGTATCTAATTCCACACTGTATCATGACTAGAACATGGAAAAACTGTACATGCCAAGTTGAAGCAGCTATCCGATGAATTTCTTCCGATTTTTTGACCATTCAGAACGCAAAGGTGAAGCCACAAACAGGCGGCTGAACCATAGCTGTGAAATGCGAAGGCTTCAGAAACACCTTCCAAGAAGTCACATTATTGCCTTATCGCGTGACAAAATAATCTCAAGAGATAACTCCTTTGCTAACAAAAAAGTCTTAATCAAATAGGCTATCATGTGAAGGCTAGCTTTCGGGTGATTATGTCCTGTGTAAAGCTCTTGTCTTCTTGAGGCGACTAATGGGTATCATGCCTCACTACCCTCGTCTTCATGTTTCGATGGTTCCCCATTTGGACTACATAGTTGGGCCAACAATGACGGGGATAAAGAAGTGTAACTACCTGCATTTAGTCGGAAGTAAAAGAAAATTTTCACAATTGAGTGTTTAGTTTAAAATTTATAGCTGTTCAACATCACCGAAGGGTCAAGGGGATATCGAGAATGGATGCATAATTCACCTCTAATAGGCGAACTTCTCTCCATGTCTTTAGTTACGTGCAACAAGATGGTACCGGAGAGCACAACCACAAAGCCACATATTGCTGATGCAATGTTTCCCACGTTCTGGCCATCCCAATCCTAAACAATTAAACAATTTTCGTGAATATATGCAAGTATGAGCTCCAAAGATAAACGCTTGTCTTACCTTAAACATAATAACACTGGCAACAATTGTAAGTGATGTGAACATAACATAGTATATAGGAGAGACAACGGCAGTGTTGAATGTATCAAGGGCCTGGAACAAGAAAGATACATCATTAAGGCATAAACAAATTGTCGGATAAACTTACGTTTAGAATAGTAGATGCACATAACTCTGAAAATAGTTAGGTTGTAAACATCGGGGAAAAAAATGAATCTACACAGAGATTATAACTTAGTATTTTTGTAGCAATCTCTCTGCATCCTTTCAAGTTAAAAGTGTGAAC
>CM008338.1:3816492-3827436 GCA_002525835.2 Ipomoea batatas | reverse complement strand
GGATTAGCTCAATATAATTTGAGTCATAAAAATCAATCAAAACCAACTTATAATACTAATTTTGACCTAAATTATGTTGATTCGATCCGTCTCACAGGGTCTTAATCCGTGAGACGGTCTCACACAAGTTTTTGTCAATGGTAATAGTAAATTACAGATTTACCTGACATACTAAATTGGTTAAATTGTTTGTTTGATAACAATACGGTTACAAGTTTGACTTTTAAATGGAGCAGTTTATTAGTCTTCTTGATTTAAGCTCGACAAGTTATTACCTCATTGTAATTCTTGGTAAGATCACAAGTGAATTTACCATTAATGGCTTGTGAGTTGCTCTAACTTGTCAAATGTCAATACCCCTATATGGTATGTTTATCTCTATTTTACTTATCATAATTTGAATATTCAAAGTCTATATATTAGATTAAAATTAGACTGGATTCAACACTAATTGAGTAAGACTCAAAGCCCTTTTCAGTTTAAATTAACTGTAAAGATTTTTCTGCAATGCAAGATTTAGTAGATGAATCAATCAACTAGTTATCACTAACATGATTTATTGACCATGATTTTAGGACATCGACTTCCCCAACTAGATACCTTAATACACATATAATGATTTGTTTTTGTAAGACATTACTTTTTAAGATTGAGATAATGTCTAAAAAATATATATTTTAAAAAGAAATTTGCTCTATTATTTGTACTCCCTCCGTCCTATTTTGTTTGTCTGGTTCGGATAATGATATTTGACTTAAGTTATTTTTAATTTATAATATTAAATTTAATATTAGTATATAAAATTTATATATTTAGAACTACATTACATATCCTATTAAACACAAAAAAAAAACTTTAAAATAATTAAAAATTACTAAAGAAATAAGCAATGAAATAAGAGCGACCAATGAATAATAAACAAGACATGCAAAATAAGATAGATGTAGTTTTTTTTTTAATTTAGTATTATTGGTGCTGTTATGTGTTGTGATCTATGTTTTTTATTTAGTATTTATTTTTACTGCTGTACGCTACAAATTTTCTTTATTATCCTAATATTTTTACAATGGTATGTTTAATTATATTTATTATTATATTAATCCTGGGGAGGTTAGTGAAGGGCGGAAGTGGGCATGATGATTGATATGTACAAGGAGGACCATTGATTTGAGACCATGATAAGGCATTCGAAAGTTACATGTTTCCACTTTAGGAGACAAGGGTAAATGCCTTTCCTCAGAAACTGAGAATGTATTGTGAAGTTGTCAAAGCAACCTACTGAATATGCTTCAATACATATTGCCTACCTATATGGACTTTTATGGTTTGCATACATTGAACTATGTCGACATTTTTTCCTGGATCCACTCTTAGCTATACTCGCATCACTTCAAAAAAGTTAGAATGTAATTTAGTGATAAGTTATATACTTATATTCGTAGTAAAAATTCATATCTTATTGGTTTTATTGTTGTTGATCATATTTGATGGGTAAATAAGTTGGTTCCCACGAATACGTATAAGTGTTTGGGTCGGATCGCGTAGGGATCCTTCTCTAGTATGATTGTTGGTTTAAGTTTATGGGCTCGGGGTATTCAATGGAGGCCAGACAATCCCGAGCATATGTATAGGGTAGGTAGAAATGCTAAAAGTCTCCCGACCTCATTTTTGTCATAAATGCGGTATTATAGAGATGGTGCGGGGCACATGCCGGATGTCCCGCATGGTTGATGCATGCCGCGCATGCAATGGATATGTTCAGGAATTACACCTTGGCGGCTACGTGTGTTAAGATTCCTGACAAAGTCCTGAATGTCCAGGTTCCTGCGTCCAAGCGAGCTTGCTCAAGAACATCCTTTGGCCTTAGTTGCTGTTAAATTTTTAAAATGTTTGTTATGCACTTTATTTTTCATTACCTTCTTTGATTTTGCTAAGAGCAACCCCATCAATGCATAATAGGTAGTTTTTGGAATAGTGCTTTGCTTATTTGGAAGAAAGAGAGTATAGGAGAGAGAGTGGGGTGGAGCTTCTGTTAATAAGAGATATTGGAACAGTAAATATATTTACCGAAATCGAGATGGAGCTGCGCTGTTGGGCAGGCGTTGCAGGGGCGCCTGACAGACGGTTCATTTTTATTATTTTATTATTTTTAAATCAATTTTTTTCCTCTCATCGTTTTCTCTTTCCTAATTACACTTACAAAAACTCCTAAATTACAGCAAAAAAACTCCATTGATAAGGATGCTAAGAGGTCAATTCGTTATTATCAGTTATCACCCACCACTCACCTTCATTTTAGATGATTCTATTATATTTCATTTGCATTACTTTTTTTTTTTTTTTTTTAAGACATTTGCATTACTTTTGTTTTTGGAAAGGTGCATTACTTTTAGTTATTATGCACAAGTGCAAAAAATCTATATCTAGTGATTTCTACCATTTCAATCGTATGCACTCATTTCTTTCAAGGAATATTGAATTTCTCATCATTATTTAAGTAATTGTATTCTTTTATTTGCATTACTTTTAGTCTTACACATATAAAAGAACAAACTCTAGATTTTTAAGTGATTCTTATCATGTTAGGTAGACTAACTCATTTCCAATATTGTAAAAAAAACACTAATTGTTGATGGACACCTAGCTCCCAACTAAAAAGGAAAATTAGAAATTGTCAAGCGATCAGACAATGTCCAAGTATAAAATCTAAAATCAAGGCCCGACAAGAAACGTGAAAATTAAAAGTTTAACTTTTAATTTCAAAAATCAAAAGGACAAATGGAAGAGTCAAAGCTAGAGTCCAAAAAGAAAAGTTGAAAACTCGTGACAACTTGGATTATAGATTTATTGTGACGGCTAATGAGCATTGACTTAGCATCATCACCAATTGTCGATGGCATTCGGGTTTTTAGTTCGTGTCTTCAACACCTATTGCTAGTAGATTAGCTAACTAGGAGAAGGGGACAAAGGGCAAGTAGTTGACTTCGTGACTTCTGATTTTGTGATTTAGTGTTGTGATTTTTTGTCTGTGGCTTTGATTTTTAATTTTATGTTTGTAGTCCTAAATGAATTTAAATTTATTTTGCCCAAAAATCAAAATCATATCATTTTGAGTGAAACAAACTATTTTAAAAAAAAAAAAGACTGCATATTTAAGCCAATTAATTATATTGGTCACCTCTCTAAAATGGTTGCAACAAGCAACTTCAAAACCATCTCCAATATATATAGTTAGAAATGTTTCCAAGCAACTTCAAGACTCCGTTGCATATTGGGAACTTATTTTGAATTTTTCAAATGATTCATTTGGCTAGCTATCTTATTTGTGTATTGTTGCTGGCCCGCCAAACATCCTTGTCACTATGAAATATATGCCATTCTTATTATAACTAGTCGAGCGTCCACGTTGAATTTTAGTATTTTGTTTTTGAGCTATTCTTTTTTAGTAGTCGAAAAAGAGTATGATTAACTTGTTATTGCATTACAAAATTGGTAGAACTTTGATATAACTTACACATTGATGAGCAGTTTGTGGCAACAGCTAGCGTTCTAGGAAGAGGTCAGAGGTGTGTTCTCACTCACCAAAGGAGGTTGAAGCGATGGCCGTTAGGGAAACACTGAATTGGTTGAAGTACCGTGATATCAACCACGTCCAAGTAGAAATTGATGCTCTCCATATTTTTCAAAAATTGAAGCTTAATGGGGAGGATTATTCATTTGATATTGTTATTAATTATGTAAAAGATTTGTTACGTTCTCTTAGTCATGTAGCCATCTTTCATGCTAGGCGTATTACGAACAACGTTGCCCATAGTCTTGCTAGAAAAGCCCGTTCTTTGTCTATGCGCAAGGAGTGATTTTCCTGCCTTATTTTTTTAGAGTTTATTACTGAAATGGTCCCTCGACTATTGCGAAATTACCAATTTGGTCCTCGATAATTTTTTGTGCCCAATTAAGTCCATCGACTTTGAAAATTTTAACCAATTTGGTCCTCCGTTTATTTTGCCGTTAAAATCGGNACAATACACACTTATTATAACTAATCTTTGGACTATCACCCAACTTTATCAATACCGCCCTAACCTACACGGACTCTTTTACTAATAAACACCCATAGTCTAATCACCATCGTCATCCCCACTATGAAAACTATATTGATATGAAAAGTTAGGAGGGGGACAAACACAAGTATTTTTTCTACTTTTATTAGTGTCCTCTACCCCTTTGAACATTATTTTAGAGCCGATAATCTTTGCATGTGATGATGTGACGCAGCCAAAATCCTTAAATTCAGGCCCAGTGTGTATTGTCAATCCTAAAATCCTTTTTTTTTTTTTTTGAAAACTCAATCCTAAAATCCTTAAGCTTTTCTATCAGAGCTAAAATGGAGTTTCAGTTTCAGTCTCCTTACGTGACGGCGCCGGCTAGTCCAATGGCGGGGTACGGCGGCGGCGTGGGAAGCGCCGCCCAGTTCTACAGCGTTCCAGCTAGCCCTACTAGTTCCTGGGCGGCCAATAATGCTTTTTCTGCGGGGGATGATGGGGCCAGTTCGCGATCGTGCTCGAATTTCGACAGTTTTGAGTTCGAAACCAGCCGGAAATTCGGCGACGCGGCGGCGGAGGATGATCGCGGGGAGCGGCGGCGGGAACGCGGTGGATCGCTGCCGTCTATGGCGTTTGCCGACCAACTGTTTGATAATGGGCGCGTCATGCCGCTGAAGCCACCGCCGCGGTTCCGGATTGACGGCGGCGGCGGCGGCGTGAAGAGCTGCAGCTCGCCGAAGTCGCCGGGGTCGATGTTCAGAGTCCCGTTTTCTCGCCGGAATGTTTGGAACGACGACTATGATCCTTTCATGGCGGCGCTACAGAAGGTGAAGGAAGAGAACAGAGGGAGAAAAAGTATAAGTATGTACGGCGACGATCATCATCACCGCCGGACAAGATCTTTCTCGCCGTTCAGAAGAATCAACGGTGAGGATGAATGGGGCTTCAACAACAAGGAAACCGTCATTGGGCCTATTGAGCCCGCACAGCCCAAACCCAAAGGCTCAACGTATGCAAGATGGGTTTTGAACCAAACCCAAAGCATGGGCCGAAGCCCAAAACAATCAACAACAACCAAGAAGACCCGGCCCAATAAGCCCACTTCAAATGGCGGGAATACTAATTCCGAGGATACCAAAATGCAGAAGATCAAAGGAATCATAGTGAAGTATACATCATTTGGGAATGGGAATAGCGAAGGAAAGGAAGTAAAGAATCCGATTTCGAGTATCTTGTCAAAGTCTAATTACTTCAAGAAATTCAGCTTCAAGTACAAGGGAAATCGACGCGAGAATAGAAATCAAAACCAGGATAAGAATGAAAACCGGAATGGGAATGGAGAGCCAAGGATTGTCCTTGTAAAACTGCAGCCACCAATGTGTTTGGGATATGGAGTTCAGAGTCCTAGGAACATGCAGAGAAGTGAACTATCAACTTAAACCCTTCTTAATAGAATTTTTTTTCCCCCACTTTTGGTCCATTCATTTTGTAACATGATTGCATATAGTAATTGGTTATCATATTTTATACAATAAGTTTATCAATTTTGAATTTCTTATTACTTTGTTGAATCTAGATGCAGTTGCCCTCCCCCCCTCACCCCACCCCCTTAGAGCATCTCTAATATAAAGTTTTTAGCACAAATTTTTAAGTGCCAACTAGGAGGGAATGAGATGAGGCAAAAAAAAAAAAAAAGACGCATTGTAAGTAAAAACAAAAAAGAAAGAAAAAAAGGTCTTCTAAACGCATCAAATTGTAGCGTGTAGTGCACGTGCCCAACTAGGTGTAGCTGTGCATTTTAAAGCGAAAGTCAGTCTTTTTTTTTTTTTTTTTTGTGAGGCCTACTCAAGGAGACAAAAACTTATCTTCTTGTAAGAATTCCATCTTCTCTCTCTTCCTTCTCTAATTTCCACATCAGCCATTTTACCTCAACAACCTAGCCAAAAACTACGCATGTGGATGCCCTTATATATATAGTAGCCCCTTTACATATTCATGTGTGTGTATAGAGATTATTAAAAGATTAACTAATTTGGTAAATTAGTTAGTTTTGTTTTGATTTCTCTTTTTTCTGGCTCCACCTGCTTATTTTATAGTAATTCTCAGGTATGCCATCTCATTTTTTAAGATGAGGCTATATATATATATATATATACACACACACACACTTCATGAATGAATTATGAGTGTGGAAAGAAGAAAACCTACATTCCTGCAACATTTCTCAAAAGAACAAAATGAGTGGATTGTAAGAGCTAGGAAAGGTTCAAAAATCTATTGCTTCAAAGTCTCTACAAGAGGAACTGAAGGGAGCTAAGAATATTTACTGAACAAATTATGTATAAAGTGGAAACAATTAATGAGCAATAAATTGTTCAATAACTAGGATCTGTGGAGAAAGGCAACTTGTGGCATTGCCAAAACACCCTTCTGGCCTTCTTCTTCTTCATACTTCCTTCTGTTCCAGGCCATTCAAAACTGCATAAACTGATTCTTTCTGCAAAATTAAATCATCTATTCCAACATATCAGCAGGCCAGTGCTGCCTCCACGCAGAAATTTCGTGGTTGCTGTCAAGTTTTCGTATTCCTCCATAGAACCCATCGCCCTCGTTCCCTTCCTCCCGATGTTCTGCTCTGCTAATCGTCTTTGTCCTCCACCTCGATCCCGGGCTGTACTGGTTGAACTCCAGCACCACAGTGTCTGTACCAAAAAAAAAGTGCGGTTCTTCAGAAAACCATGGCTAGTAAGAAACTTTCATTTTTTTTTTCTTTTTTTTTGAGTACTCAGTGGAGGCGATATTGACTCTTTGTGCTTCATTTGGTTGAGAAAGTAGCTATGAACAGATACTACATTGTAACAGAGTCAATAGTACTCAAAAAAAAAGAAGAAATTTTCTATTTATTTGCAGTAAAACAAAGACACAAAGGCATAAAGGTTTCAGCTTTGAAATGATGAATCAACCAAAAGGCCAAGCAAGAGGCAACAGAAGGAATGGGAAATAATAAAAAAACATGGGTTGATTATTCATGGTACAAAAAAGCAGAATCATTCCAGCTCCACAGCTGAACAAAATAATTCAAAGTCTCTTTCAGCTTGGTTGGCCTTAAATGATCCACTCAGACAGCACTTATAGTAATGTTGGAGGATAATACAACAAGCTGAAAGCGATTTGTCTAGGGGACCGATCGTTGAGGCCAAGAAAACCCCCCCACACACAAAGTGATGGGGATCAAGAAGGGCCTACCTCGATCATAAGTCTAGCTCGTCATAATTGAAAAACAGTTCGGGTTTCACCCATGATTTGCAATATTAAATGCTAAAACGCCCTAATGCTAAGAACTTTGAGGTGATTTCTTAACTGGAGAACTATTCTGTTACCCTTTTATCCCAAACTATACTTTCCCTAAGAACATGATTCCTAAGCATATATCTGTGTCTT
This sequence comes from Ipomoea batatas, assembly GCA_002525835.2. Lineage (NCBI taxonomy): Eukaryota > Viridiplantae > Streptophyta > Magnoliopsida > Solanales > Convolvulaceae > Ipomoea > Ipomoea batatas. Next base: position 3,819,952 of record CM008338.1, on the reverse strand, counting down.
CTCTGGTGAGTTTGTATCTAAGTTTCTAGTTCAGAAACACTGAAAAGAGGTGTGTGGATTATGGCGATCTCGAATGCAGTTAAATAGGGAAACCAACTCACCACTTTCATGACAACGGCAGTAAATCTCGTTCCTATCGCACGTTTCCAAGTGGCCAACCACGCCATACCACCAGCCTGCAGGATTTTTCAGACATCAAAGTTCGATAACTAAATAAAACACACATGTTTTTTACCATATCCTCAATGAATCAAACCCTGTAAGGTTGTTTTTCAACACAAATTAGGACAGTTTTTATCACTCCAGTTGAAGAAGCATAAAGAAATCAGGATAGAATATGCCCTTTAACTCTTTAAGGTCTGTTCAAATCATGCCACTATCCCCATTAAAAAAACCAGTAAATTAAACCTGTCACCAATGAACACACTTTTTTGAGATGAAAAAAAGATAGTATCAAGAACAAACCATAAGGGAATTCTTTGTTTCTCCTCCATTGGATCTCGATGTGATCTCCGGGGCGCAATTCATTCAAGCAAAGAGAGATATGAAGATAATGCGGAGAGGTGTCGACAGGGGGAGCTCTTAATCTATCCCAAGTCACGCCTTTCTCTATTGCACCCGCCCTTCTTCCATGGGGCGGATATCTGCAAATACCAAAAGGAGGCAAGCTTCAATATCCCAATACTATTATCATAACTAAGATTCCATTTGATAAATAGACTATGCAATTGACTATAATGGTAAGTAAGGCTACTTTAGGGCTCTAGTTTTGGTTAAACAAAGATGAGATAATCATTAAACTATGAGATTCAAGAAAAGGTTTCCTCAATTACCTGGCCTGGAAAGTGTCATTCCTAGGATCATAGCTAACATCAGCATCATAGCAAGACAACATAAACCCAACATGTCCATTCTACAAACACAGACAAAAAAAACATGAATTTCTGTTAAAATCCATCACACCCCACAAAACAATTCAAGCTGAAGAGTTAGTTCAATGGCAGAAACTAATGAAGGAGGCTAAGGATATGATTCGAACCTCGCGATTGAAGACCTGAGCAGGGAACCAAAACCTGCCAGATTCAAGGGCAAGATACCATGACATGACTGAACCAACAGGGGGAGAATTCCTCTTCCTATCACCCTTACTCGAATTCGACCTAGCCATTCCAGAGAGGGGCCACAGCAGCCTAGTGAGGTAACTCACAATGAAGCTCTGCTGCTTAGTTTGATCAAAGAAACTCGAAGAATCGTTCGAAGCAGCAATATGCCATTGCCACTCCCTGTGAGCAGCAGGGCCAATTACCCCACCCCATTTCTGCCTCAAATGCCTCTCCCAAAGACTATCACTCAAACACCTCTCCCTCAAGGAGCTGCACACACTAGCCATGTTACACAGCCCCTCGGGCGAAAGCCTCTCAAGAATGCATTCCAGCACCAAATCAGGCAAATCAAGAACTGACATTTCAGGTTCCATCTCTGCCCCCTCAGAAGAAGAACATGTTGTCTTCCTCCTTTGGAACATCCTCAAGGGAACCAAAGCAGAGAGAGTCTTCTTCTGACCCCTAACTGAGCTTAGAAATGAGAAATCTTTCCAGAACCAAAGTGGCAGCAATATGAACTCAGCAGCCCATGAAGGGAGTGGCTGGAGGGACAGAGATTTACACAGAAGAGTTATGAAGGTAAAGGAGGTTACCAAGAAGACAAGCATTTGAAAAGGATTTGATTAATGAAGCCCACCAAAACAAATCAGTGGGCCTCCTCAATGTCCCCAAGCTAAAAATCTCTCTCTCTCTCTCTCTCTTAGGATTGAAGGAAAAGAATGGCCAAAAATGGATTTTGAGAAAGAACCCAAAAACGGGAAAAATTAGAGAAGGGAAAAACGAAAAAGAGCTGTTGTGGGCCTCTGAAACCTGGAAAATCCCCAAAGATTCAAGCTTGGGGATGAATCCAGACACAAAGACCCACAACCTTAATGCTCAATCTTTTCTACAATGTAAATGATTGAGTTCCAAACCAGAATCAGGTTAGTTGGGATATATATCTACTCCAGCAAATATACACAGAATGCCCTTTGGGTTATAGAGAATACGTATCAATGGAGATATGTATGCATATATATACAAGTATAGAGGGGTGAAGAAGAAGAAGAATATTGGGTGGAGCTGGTTGTGGGGTCCTCCTATTTCCAAGATTCAATGGAGCAAAGACGTGCAAGTTTGGTTAAATCCGGTGATAATTATTGATGTATATGGGGTGGTAAGGTAGTTTTGCAGTTATTAAGGTAAGGCCTTGGAGTTTGGTTTCTTGATTTGTGTGGATTTCATGGCGGGCTGAGCTATCTGCTCCATAGCCACTGGCCAACTTGGAGAAAAGTCCGCCTTGCCAGTTGATGTTTGTTTACTGCTTGTCCTTCTGTTGGATGCGTCATAGAAATCAGTGATAATAATTGAGTTGGAAAGATGAACTCCCAAGGCAAATGGGAAGGGATCACATTATGTAAGATTGTATCACCAGTCTCAATTCGTGAGATGAATCAGCTCAATATAATTTGGGTCATAAAAATATAATCAATCAAAACCAACTTATAATACTAATTTTGACCTAAATTATGTTGATCTGATCCGTCTTACAGGGTCTTAATCCGTGAGACGGTCTCACACAAGTTTTTGTCAATGGTAATAGTAAATTACAGATTTACCTGACATACTAAATTGGTTAAATTGTTTGTTTGATAACAATAAGGTTACAAATTTAACTTTTAACTGGAGCAGTTTATTAGTCTTCTTGATTTAAGCTCGGCAAGTTATTACCTCATTGTAATTCTTGGTAAGATCACAAGTGAATTTACCATTAATGGCTTGTGAGTTGCTCTAACTTGTCAAATGTCAATACCCCTATATGGTATGTTTATCTCTATTTTACTTATCATAATTTGAATATTCAAAGTCTATATATTAGATTAAAATTTGACTTGATTCAACACTAACTGAGTTAGACTCAAAGCCCTTTTCAGTTTAAATTAACTGTAAAGATTTTTGTGCAATGCAAGATTTAGTAGATGAATCAATCAACTAGTTATCACNAACATGATTTATTGACCATGATTTTAGGACATCGACTTCCCCAACTAGATACCTTAATACACATATAATGATTTGTTTTTGTAAGACAGATTACTTTTTAAGATTGAGATAATGTCTAAAAAATATATATTTTAAAAAGAAATTTGTTCTATTATTTGTACTCCCTCCGTTGCATTTTGTTTGTCTGGTTCGGTTAATGATATTTGACTGAAGTTATTTTTAATTCATAATATTAAATTTAATATTAGTATATAAAATTTATATATTTAGAAATTACATTACAAATACTATTAAACACAAAAAAAAACTTTAAAATAATTAAAAATTACTAAAGAAATAAGCAATGAAATAAGAGCGATCAATGAATAGTAAAC
>CM008338.1:3682950-3708071 GCA_002525835.2 Ipomoea batatas | reverse complement strand
CAGAATACTATACACTTATCATCACATATGTTCGGGATATATATCCAAAGTGAAATGTGAGAAATATTCCATGCAAGTCTAATACCAAAAAAAAAAATTTAAAAATCAAATTTATTGTCAACATTCTCTGGGTCAAATCCATCACACAAGACTTTTCTAGTACGATTTACCTTTTTTATATGATTTGCATTTTATTACACAGGAGCATGGTTTATCCACTATATACTCTTGAGTAGTAATTGTGAATTTTCCTCGTTATTAAATAATCTTAATAATAATAATGGCACTGTAATTTTACTCTAGTACAGTACAGTGTAGCCATTATTCCCAAGCAATAAATTAAATGGAAGAAGCTAAGCTAGCAAACCGAGCTGATATTGATGACTTCTTTTAGAATATAATTGGGACAACATCCTACCATCTTTATTAAAGCTAAAAACATAAAGTTATTCCCTAATAGTACTATGTTAAGATAAGACTAAACTATGCTAATCCCATCTTAGGAACCCCAGAAAAATCCTACTTAAATACTGCGTGTCGTGTGAGTGGCATGGCCTTGGCTTTTAGGTTTCAAACCCGCCCTGTTCTCAATCATTATTCTGTTGATTTGTTTTTGATTTGGAAAGTTAATTGAGGAATGAACACAAGGAATTACCAGTCAAAAGCTTTTGTGTTTTCACATTAGAATTGAGGGATTATTTGATGAGAATGACAAATATAATTCTCTTTACAGGAGATTGAAGGCGGCTGAGGTTCTGTCTTTCATTGACAATGAGATAAACCTTAGAATATAGTATTTAGTAATCTCCGACTTTGGTATCTGTCATCAAAGTTGTGAACGAAGGCCAAATTAAAGCCAACAATGTGGAATTTGTAAAAGTTACTAAGATTCAATCATCCAAATAAGGTTTTGTGATCATTGAGCTATAAGCACAGAGTAGTCTGTAAATTACACATTGAGAATACTATGTGACAAGTTTAATTAATAGAATGTTTATCGATACTGTGACATTCACCTGACATGTTACGCAGATTTCAAAGAAATATTTGAGATAATTGAGAAAAATGAAGGAACACATATAATTACTTGAGAATATATACAGTTTCAGCGAACCATGACAATCGTCTCTTCGTATAATGACGATTTGAATATTTGATTAAGACTTTAGCCATTGGTTTTATCCAGCAAACAAAACCAAAATTATTGTGCATTTGCATACCCATCACAAGTTTAAGGTTTATACTGCCAAAAAAATAAAAATAAAAAAATCTAAGGTTGTAATGCAATCAAGAATTAGTAGAAAGGAATAATTACTTGAAACACAAATAATTGCAGATGAAGATGATGGAGTACGTGTATGGAAAATGGAAAGGGAAACTCTACAATGTGCGAATTGTATACTCCAAATATAAACTCCCTGAGCTGGCAGGGTCACATCAGTATTTTTTTATTATTATTATTTTTTGGTTTGGTTTGGTTTCTTCTTGGAGAAGCCACAGGGTCATTTCACTACTTTTCTCCCTTTCTTCCTTTCAGAGTTTGAGAGGCGAAAAGAAAAAAGAATGAGTTTGAGAGGTGAAAACACTCCATTCTCCCTTTCAGAGCTTGAGAGGCGATTGAAAGATCCACCTGATTCCTAATCGATTTACGGTTAACATCCATGTTTGCATTGATCTGGGAAGAAGACGTGCACTGCGTTTAAGTTTCTTCAAAATCCCTATAGAGTAGGTCAACGCGGGGTGGGATCGAATTTGATGGGCCATAAGAGAGGAACATTCGGAGAAGAAATGAAAGAAAATGGAGGAGGGGAAGAGGAATAGACAAGAAGAAACAGTGCCAGAGAGAAGTGAAGGGAAGAGATAAAGAAGAGAGAGAAAATGAGGCTGAAAAGGAGTAAAATAAATGGTTTAATCTGAACCACAGAAATTATTTTCATTTTTAATAAAAAGCAATTACACGTAGGGAGTTTGTTTGGGGAGTAAAGCTAGGGAGTACCTATAGAAGGACTCAAATGGAAATCTCCATTTTGCTTTACATAGTGGACTTGGCCAACTAGGCTTATATGTGGGCCATTCTTTAATTATTACTTTGGAGATTTTTATTATATTCCATTCTCTTTTATTTTATTTTCTTTTTCTTTTTCTTCATACACTAACCTTTTTCTCCCACTTTTGTTTTTTTAAAAAGAAAATTTACATTCCATTGATGATATATATTAATAGATTATTAGTGTTTTATTTTTGTTTAAAGGAGAGACAAAAAGAGAAAAGGCAATAGTAAAAATAATGATTTTTCCACCAAATTTAATTTCTTTCCATTTAAAGTTTAACCCCACAATTATTTCAATGGACCAACTACTCAAAACTATTTTTTAAAAAACCTAATTAAACATCTATTTGGGTAATTAAAATAGAATAGATTATGCCTGCATAAGGAGTTTAGTTGGGAAGAAAGATTAAAGATCGAGTCTTATCAGCGGCAATGAGGAGGCTCCTTTTGCACAATAAGCATATGTCTAAATTTTATATGATAAGGACATAGCGTCTAGCTAGACTCATATTATAGCAGTTTGACGGTCTATTGACTTTCTTGGTTGAACAGGTCAACTAGGGTCACAAGGTGGGTTCGGTTTACCTTGTGCACCCCTCAGATAGTGGATACAGATTTCTCTCGTCACCACTAAAAAAAAAGTTTTTATAGATGACTCTTCATATACATACAGAGAGATAGCTAGCAAATGGGATAAATATAACAGAGAACACATGAGCACCAAATTGTGCCCAAAAAAGTGGAGTCACCATAGCCTTCATTCATTCATTGCTTTTAGTGGCTTTGGGCGTTGGCGGTTCTACATCCACCCTGCAGCTTGCTGTGCACAGACAAGACTCCAGGAAAGGACATGTCTTAAAACATGCATTTTCCCCTTCAACCTCATCAGCTTAATTAGGGTTTCCCATGGAGAAATTAAAAAAAAAAAAAAGAAGAACAAACACAACATAAGACATGTGAGTGTGTACATTAGTTGGGATTAAGGAAGGAGCCAAGGCGCCGGTTGGTAAGGGAACATTGGATCAAATCATATCTTATATGCCATTTATTTTGTTGTGAGAGGCCGCACGTGCACCAATTTTACTTGCTTATGAACCACTGATCAGAATATATAGCTTGTAGGACTACTGGCACCTGCCATGTCAGCTGCCACCTGTACACACAGCACCATGTGTGTGTCATGCATGCACGCACACTAACAAACGACCAAGCACATATATCTGATCTGATTGAACATTAGGGTCCATGGTTATCGAATTAAGTCGTTATTTTGTGGTATAAATATATGTGGGGTCCACTTCTGATTTAGGTCGAGTTAAAATGAATTTGAGTGAAATTCAATTTAGGGTGATTAGTGAGTATCGGTCGAACCAATTGAACTATCTCTGCGGGTAAACACATTTCTATTTCTACTAAAAGCTTACCATTATTGTCTATTATATAATTTTTAGATTTATATTAAGATTAATTTGAAAAAAAAAAATCTCTTAAAAATGTGTTTTTAAAGTTAAACATTCAGAAATATATATGTAGAACTTAAAACTTTTTACTTGGGCCAGTGATAGTTCATAGTTGGCCCATGCTAACTTGAACAAATACATGTAGTTTAATTTTAATTGGATTGGATCAAAAGGCCCATAATCCTAACAAGTAGGCTAAAAGAGTAAAAGGACCAATGATGGTTCCTTTTTGTAGGTTAAAAAAGCCCACAATTTTGTACTTGTCCTGTTATATGGGCCTTCTTGTTTTAGGCCCATAAAACTAACCCACAACATAAACAGGCCGGATGTGACTTCATTCCGGCCCATTAAGTTTGGTTTCGCTTTCAGCTTTTTACTCGTGGCCACAAATCCTTCGGTGGACTAACGTTAATATTGACTTTTTGTCTTTTGAGTATTGTGGAGAGGAATGGCCGAATGGCTGTTGGGAGGATTCTTTTTATTGTTATGTCATTTTTGTTCTTTGAAGATGACACCGCTGAGGATCTTTATCTTTTAAAAATAATAATACGTTAATTTTTTTTTAAAATTACTCCGTAATAATGTTATTTCATATAATTAATTTATGATAAAATCGATTAATTCATAGATATTATAACAAGTCTAACTAATTTGCTTTTATCTCAAATTTTTTTATTAATTGTACAAGATTTTGATGTTGAATCAAGATGATATTATTTAAAAATTAATTTTTGTAAAATCAATTAATGTGATATATGTAAAGTCCATTTACTAACAGGAGAATTTCTCGAGTTCACTAAAAAGTATTACATATTTAAGATATGTTTCGTTATGATTTTACACAGTTTTCTTTGTATATTTAATGGGTGGTTTGTTTCTGTAAATGTTGAATTTGGCAGTGCAATAGAAAAGGTTGGTTGGTAAGCTGTTCAACACTTCAACGTTGGGTCTAAACAAACTACCTTCTTAATTTATTGTGAGTACAAGAAATAAATAAAATAACGTTGACGTGAGTCAAAAATCCAAATTTAAAGTCCACCATACCAATAAGAACACAAATAATTTTATATATTCTTTAAAAATAATAATAAATATATATTCACATACGGTATTGTAATTAGTAATTAAAGGAATGTAAAATAATTAGAGAAATCATGAAATTCGTAAAATTTAAGTGAATAAACGTATAAGAGTCATCCGTATTTTAGAATTTATTTTCATATGTATAATATAATTTTATCTTTTATTCGTTCATTTTTTGTGGATGTCTTTTAAACTTGTGAGATGACAAATGGTGAGCACGACTTTGAAGTCAAGCATTTGCTTACTTTTCCCACCCCATCAATCTTCCATTAAAATTGACTAGCATTTTCATTTTTGTGCATAAAAAATGACTACCATGATGGAGATATGTGTATGGAAGTTACACAGAAATTTGCATTAAACATTCCAAAATACACTAATTATAATATGTCAAACATGATAGATAAGTTGATTGTTATTGTATGTATCTTTTCATCTTATCTCACCCAATAATTCGTATACATATGTTGATGTCATTATATATGAACGGTGATATTTTATCAAGATCTTTTTTTTCTAAAGATAATGAATTTATGGTATACAATTTATTATAACTTCACACAATACAGATTCCTAATCTCATAGCAACAAAAAGCATATCATTATTTATTTATTTATTTATTTATTTATTCATATACATCGGAAGATATATCAAGCTTCCTATAATGAGTCTGATTGAAATTCAAGTTTAAAAAATATTATATAATTGACAAGATAAAAATTAAATGAGAATTACCATAATTTCATTCCATCATACATATCAACAAAATTGACTTTTACAAGGACAATACTCGCAAAATCCAAAACCAATAATTGAATGCTTGGTACACTTATGAGGTTTGAAATCACATCCATATAATAACCTATTAACGGCTAATTGGTAGAAAATTTTATCTTAATTAAAATAGTGCAATTAACTGCGGATAAAAAAAAAATATTTTGTGTGATGACAACGGCAAAGTAGTTGTCACTCGGATAATATGATAAACTTCAACCGAATCCAACTATAAAAGGTTTCATATTAGCTCTTGAACTCTTAAAAATGAGCAAGTAAAACTTTTTTACCTGTAAGTTACTTGTTATTGCATGTTATGTTGATGTGACTTCCACTTTTACTTTTCTTTGTATACATAAATGCCATGTGGAAGTCACTTTAACATAAATAGTATTTTTCTTTAATTTTGTTTAAATAAAAAAATGTTTTTTCAAAATTAAAACAGTCTACGATACGTGCCATCGTCAATATATTCAAATAAAATTACATATGGAAGCCACATCAACATAACCTACAATAGCATGTAATTTACATGTAAAATGGATCTAATTGCAATTTTTTTTTTTGGTAATATAAGATCAAGTTGAGGGTTAATATGAATCTTTTTGTTATTCAAAGATATAATATAATTAACTTTATTTCTAAATAACTAATGACGCAGAATAAATACCCTCTTCAAACACTTGCATACTCCTAGTATACTAGAGACATAGCAGCAAGACAAAGTGTAAGGAAAGAAGAATGAAATTGTATAGCATTTTGGCAATGCAAATTGCACTTAGGAAGCTGTTCTTTTCAACGCGTGCATGTAATAAGAAGCAAGATAACATGTAGAAAAGACAATATATATGGTTATTGATAGTGAACCTTATGGATGGGAATCAAAGTATCCTAGTTTTCATGGCTTTCTTTCCAATCATTTTTTAAGAATATCTTAATTTCTTCAATACTTTACTGCATAAGAGAGTTAGTCGAACATTATAAAGGAATCATATTGGCATGAAGAACTCCCTCACCATTCCATTGCCCCTATTTTCCGGTCAAAAGAAATTTGAATCAAATTCGGACGAAAACAATGAAGAGATTGAGCTTTAATTTCTATAATGAGTTTTAAGAATATATATTATTATAGTTGACGGGGCAAAAATTAAATTAATGAGAATAACCCTAATTTCTCCATCATACAAAGCAAAAAAAATTTACTTAATTGATCAAATGTTGGGTACCTCCACCCAAATCAAATATATGTTTACTAATACGCAAAAAGCAAGTGCAACTTTCTTTTCTTATACTTGCATAGTAGTCATGTCATGTTTCAATTGTGAGATGTTAGACTTGATGTTTTAAGCTTCAATCCAACCGAATAAAATTATGAAGTTTGAAATGAGACGCAACAGACTCTAACTTTGAATTCTAGTGATGGATATATTGGAAGTGAAATCGAGACGACCAAACCCGGGAAGGCGAGCAAAGTGACCCGGGCCAAGCCCGTAGTCAGCCCCGGGACCTTAATTAAGGCTACTCGGAGCCGGACCAAAGGCCTCGAGGCCGACCCCAGCACCCAACACCCAGCCTTGACCTCGACGCCCAGGCTCGGCCTTGACCTCGGCACCTGGCCTCGCCCTGGCGACGCGATCAAACCTTAGCCGCCCACCATCTTCGCGTGGGGCAGTTACGGGGGAGCTTTTGGTATAAATACTTCCGTTTGGCATGTTATTGGAGGATTATGTTGTCTTGACATTACATATCATGTATTCTCACAAATCATTAATACAAAGCTTAATTTTTCCTACTCAATATATTGCTCTATTTATTTATCTCTTTAATTATTGGTTTAATTAATTCAGGCCACCGAAGTTAATATATTCTATCATTTCTCTCACATGAAATTTTACTTCGTAAATATTAAAAGAAAAAAAGAATAAAATCATGTGAACAATTAAACACTATAATTGCAGAACGATAATAAAGAGAGTTGAAATGAAATTTCACAATGATTCAAATTTAGAAGGTATTAAAAAGAAATAGAATATATTTTTTGGATTACATAAGAAAGAATATAAGAATAATATTTTATATTGAAATTTCATTATTTTTATTTTTATTTTTAGTTTTGGGGCAAAGAATGATATTTTTGGGGTCAATTCCTAAGGGATTGCAATTTCAAAACTGTGGTCCAAATTAAATTTGCGATTCTTGTTTTGGAGACGTTTGACAATTTTACAGATTTGAAAATGAATTCATTTATAAATTTGAAAATTTTCATATTATTAAAAAAATCCATAAAATATTCTTCTAGTACATTATTATTATTATTAAAATTATTATTATCATCATCATCGAAATGAAGTTGTAGAATGTGATAAAAAAAATTGTGATTCTTACTGGTGTAGTATTTGACACAAAGTAAGATTCCTACTCCTATTACTCTATTTGGATAATTTTTATATTACACAAAGTCTTTTAGAGCAACCCATCAATGTATCATGGTAAGATATTGGAATAGTAAATGCTGATTTGGAAGAGTGAGAAATAGGAGAGAGAGGGAAATGGGTTCTTCTGCAAATGCCAAGATATTTCAGTTCTCAATAAAATAAAATAAAAAAATTAAAGTTGGCTGCTGGCTGTGCGCGTTTGGCGCACAGCTGCGCCCATGCGGCCGCGTGCAGTGCACGCGCCTGACAGCAGCCTAAATTAGTATTTTTTTTTATTTTCAATTTTGTTTTGTTTTTTTTATTCATCCCTCCCCATTTTCTCTCTCCTAATCACACTTACAAAAACTCCTTAATTACCGTGAAATATCTCAATTGATAAGGATGCTCTTAGTACATAAGAAGATTCAGCAAAATATACAAAAATAATAGCAATTGTCGGACTTACCAACAACAAGGTACTCCGTAATAATTTTTAGTATTTAATAATATTTAAAAGAGGGTAACAAGGTTATTTTTTATTTTTTAAGAGTTTGGGAAGTTTGGGTGTAATTTCATGAATACAAAATACAGAGTAATGACTTATTGATAGAAAATTTAATCCTAAAATAGTAACAATAAACTACTATTTATATCCAAAAAAAATCATAAAAAATGTAATTGCTACTCAGATAGTATAATTAATTTCAACAGAGCTAAAGTGTGACTTCTCAAATTTCTTGTGACACCAACAATCGTCGGGATATGTTCGATAACATGCCCTTTGGGCGCCGTTCGTGCGCTAAACGTGACTTTTGGTGAGTAGTTTTTTTTGTTTTTTGTTTTTTGTTTTTTTTTTTTTTTTTTTTTTTTTTTTTTATATTACTAAATCTCAAAAGTCATGCTTGAACTCAAATTTTGAGAAGATGTTGAATTTTTTTTTTCCTCTAATCTTTCCTGCCTTCTCTCTTTCACATTAAATGACTTTTTTTTCTTCAAAAACTAGGCAAAAAACTCACTGATAAAAATGCCCTAAGGAATTGCAATTTCAAAAGTGTGGTCCAAATTAGAGATTCTTGTTTTGGAGAGATTTTGAGTTATGCAGAATTCATTTATGCAAAATGAAGTTGTAATGTGATAGACAATTGAGATTCTTAATTACTAGTGTATTTAACACAAAGTAACATTCCTATTCCTATTAGAATAATTTTTCATATTATATTATTTTTAAAAATTTCTTTTTTAGTACATGAAGATTCAACAAAATAAACAAAAACAATAGCAACTGATGAACTTATCAACCCCAAGGTACAAATTTTACTGTGTACGAAGTAATAATATTTCAAAATAATATTATTTTTAAAAAGTGTTCGGGGAGTTTGGTATATTTTCATGCATACAATTACAAAATAGCAAAGTAATGGTTGATAGAGAATAAGATCGTAAAATAGTATACTAAACTACTATTTATACAAAAAAAAAAATCATAGAAAATGTAATCGTCACTTGGATAGTATGATTAATTTCAACATATTCAAAGTGGGACTTCTTGTGTTTCATGTAATGGTAATGTCACAATACGCTTTCACCAAAAAAAAAATGTCACAATACGCTAACACATGTTCGATAATATTAACTTTTTCTGAATAATTGTCTAAAAATAGGTCCACCCTCTCTTTTCTAGTCACACTTGTAAAAACGCCTCAAAATTTATGCCTGTTGGGGATGCTCTTAAAGCATCCTTAATAGTGAAGTTTTTGTATGGTTTTTGATGAGTTTTTGTAAGTGTAATTATGAAAGAGAATTTGGAAGGGGAGGAAAACAAATAAAACAAATTTGATTTTTAAAAAAATACAATTGAAGCGCATGTAACGCACTTGCAAGAGTAAATTCCTACTGAAGGAAGCACAAGGAGTAGTTAACAATCGCATCCACTGAAGCTCGAACCCACTTTCTTCCATATGGAAGTGTAAATCGGGTGTCACTAGACCACAATGTTGTTGACATGGTATATAATTAAGAAACAAAAAAAGTTAAATCTCTATAATTTAGAGATAAACATGTATTTTTTCACAAAAATTTAAACTAAAATTTTTGTTTTAATTTTTTTTTTTTTTTTTTGGTTTCCACAAACTTGAAATCCTTAATTCGGAGAGGGGGAAAAAATTGTAAGGGTCGCAAGTGAGAGAGAAATGCTCAAATGTCCCCCACAAACTCGAGTCGGATGCTCAATGTCTCAATGTGTTTATCTTTTTTGTCAAGCGATCTGAAAATTGGGTTACTCATACATTGGCTAGGGAGTTAGTTTCTATGTTAGGTTGCAAGGACGGGAGGGGCTTATATGTCCTCATCCTTTCCCTTATATTGTTGTTTTGGATGATCTAAATTAATAGATGTGGTTGGTTGCGTTTGAAAAAAAAAAATGGAGAAAATCACTTTATCTCAAGGGCAAAACCGTCAATTACAAAAGCATATTATTCCCCCCAAAAAACAAATAATTAAATCGGACAAATTATTATAAAAAGCATATTTGTAGCCTGCAGAAGTGGGGCTTGAAGGAGAGTGAAACGGCTTCCTTGTAATCATCACCGGCAAACGTTGTTGTAAACACACAACACCTCTCTCTCTCTCTCTATCTGTCATTTTTCTTTTCTCTTCATTCTTTGCGAACTTTTCTCTCGTTTTTCTCTTTTCATTTCTTTACCGTTTTCCCCTTCTTCTTTTTTGATTTTTTGATATATATTTTGGTTCTGGGCCGTGTTTTTGAATTTCATCCTCGTTGAAGCTTGATTTATTTCTTCCTCTCTCTCTCTTTCTCTCTCACACGCGAACACTGGTTTCTATGAGTCTTGGGTGCCTTTTCTTGAAGTGGGCTGTCTCCATTTTCGCCGATTGATTTGTGCATTTGATTACAACTGAGATCCCTTGTAATTCTTTCCTCCTTCTGCTTTGATCTGTAAAATCAACCCAGGGTTGCAAAAGTATCTATACATTACGCATAGAGAGAGAGGGAGAGAGAAAGATGTGTAGTGTGGCGAAGTTTTGGGAAAAAGCTTACAATATGGCAGAAGGGGGATCTCGTTACTGCTCCAAGAAGAAGGATGATATCTGTTATGAGGTAAAGTTTTGATTTTTTTTTTAATTAAGGATTTTGTGATGTCTGTTTCTTGAACCAAAAACTCAAAAAAGCATATAACTTTTGTTTGGTTTTATTTATTTGTTTGAATTTAGTATAGCATTTGTTGGGCAATGAGCAGAGAATTGTTACTTTTGTTGTTTGATATCTGCTCTGTTGGTTTCTTGGTTGGTGAACTTTTGAGTTTTGACAGCAAATGAAGCAGTAAAAGGTGGAAATTATAGTTCTGGATTTGAATTTCTAGGTTCCCTGTTCAAAATATAATTATTGTTTTTATTTTTTTTTGTGTGGTGAAAGAATCCACACAACCATTCTTGCCTGATTAAAAGAATCCACTTTTGGTAGCTCTGTTGTTTTCAGTTGAAGGCAAAAAACCATCTTGCTTTATTTAATTTGTTCTCAGAACCTAAGGGGGGAATTAATTGCTGAATTAGTTATCTTTACATCTGAGTAGTATAAGTCCAAAGGTTGGCTCTTTCTCTTATCCCTTTTAAGTGTAGCTTTTCAGCCAATAGCACTTTCCAGTTTAGCTTCATAATGAAGTATTGTATTGATATATGCCTACCATCAATAATTGGCAGATGTCAATTGCTATCCACATTTCCCAGTCTGTATGGATGCGTTGTTTAGAAAGGGCATAAAGTGTTTTGCTAATTAGATTTGTTCGGTCATCTTTATATAAGATTTTATTGGCATATTTGTTTCCTCCTTTTTGCTTCTAGAGATAGGTATGTAGTTCCAAGAATATGAATGATTAATCAAGGTCTCCATGTGCTTATGCTGAATTCATAGTCTTCGTTTGGGGTTGAGATTTAACGCTTTTTGTTATTATTATGTGCAGGACTCTAATCGAGCATTAAGCATGTCGAGATTAAAATGTATTCTGAGAGGGCTGGACTTTAAAGTGTATGTCTTTCTTTTTGTTCTGGTACCAACTTGCGTGTTTGGTATCTATGTTCATGGGCAGAAAATCACTTACTTTCTGCGACCTTTATGGGAAAAGCCACCGAAGCCCTTTCATGAGATCCCTCACTATTATCATGAGAACGTGTCGATGGAGAATCTCTGTAAACTTCATGGCTGGAAAATTCGGGAGTTCCCGAGGCGTGTCTATGATGCGGTGTTGTTCAGTAATGAGGTGGAGATTCTCACGATAAGATGGAAGGAGTTGCACCCGTATGTGACGGAGTTTGTTTTGCTCGAATCGAATTCGACTTTCACTGGATTGCCAAAGCCCCTGCATTTTGCGATCAATAGGAAGGGTTTTGATTTTGTTGAGTCACGGTTAACTTATGGGCAAGCTCCGGGGAGATTCCGAAGGGGAGAGAATCCGTTCATTGAGGAGGCTTATCAGCGATTGGCGTTGGACTATCTTCTCAAACAAGCTGGCATTCAGGATGACGACTTGTTGATAATGTCGGATATTGATGAGATACCGAGTAGACACACGATAAATCTCTTGAGGTGGTGCGAGGACATCCCGCCAGTTCTGCATCTTAGGTTGAAAAACTACCTCTATTCATTCGAGTTCCTCGTCGATAATAATAGCTGGAGAGCTTCAGTCCATAGATATAAATCCGGTAAAACGAGGTATGCACATTACCGACAATCGGACGACATCTTGGCCGATGCGGGATGGCATTGCAGCTTTTGCTTCCGCCACATCAG
The DNA here is from genome assembly GCA_002525835.2 of Ipomoea batatas. Taxonomy (NCBI): domain Eukaryota; kingdom Viridiplantae; phylum Streptophyta; class Magnoliopsida; order Solanales; family Convolvulaceae; genus Ipomoea; species Ipomoea batatas. The sequence continues at coordinate 3,695,488 of CM008338.1, read as the reverse complement.
TGAGTTCATATTCAAGATGAAAGCCTACAGCCACTTTGACCGAGTGAGATTTTCTCATTTTCTGAACCCGAAAAGAGTCCAAAGAGTAATATGCAAAGGGGCTGATTTATTCGATATGCTACCCGAGGAGTACACATTCAAGGAAATCATCGGGAAGATGGGACCGATTCCCCACTCCTACTCGGCCGTTCATCTTCCAGCCTATCTTTTGGAGAACGCTGACAACTATAAATTTCTCTTGCCCGGTAATTGTTTGAGAGAGAGTGGCTGATCCGAGTGACTGGACTATAATTTATTTTTTTTTTCTTTCCAAAAAGATCCCTAGGTGCCCCTGCTTGCTGGTCTTCGTGAAACTTCTCCATGCCATGATGACTGTGAGTCACATCTGTCACTGTTATATGATTCTTTAGAAACGAGTCTGAAAGATTGTTCGGATGAATTAAGAATATGTGTATATAACTCGGAGCATTGACATGATCAAGCATGATAATCGAACAAGTAGGGGAGTTTACCATGGCCGAACTGATTTAGGTTCACGGATAGCTTTTGCATATTACTGTATCTCATCACTAGTCTTAGCGACTCCATATTCTGTGCCAAGATTACCGTTTAGTTTCTCTAGCTTGCGGCTTGGGCTTTCCTCATGTGACGAAATTTTGGTCGTTACTAATGTATTTCTGTTATTTCTCTTTTAGCATCATCTTTGGGTTGTTGCGGTTATTGGCTATCTTTTTCTCTCTTTATTTAGTGGTTTATGGTCCATGAATTTGAATTTTGAAACTTGTTGAGTTGTCATGAATGTCACCTACTTTGAGCAAATGTTGAAGATTGAGTGATTAGATGTTTGGCAAGTTCTATTGTCAATGCTTGGAGGGTGAATGATAAGTATTATTCTCAATTATTGTATGGTGTTTGTTTGAGTTATCTGGCTGGCAATGTCTTCTTTAATTTGCTATATTGTTTAAGCAAGTTGCAGCATGCAGCACATTGTATAGCCTCAAATATTCCTTCACTGCCCGTAAGGGCAGCCTGAGTGGCAAGACCAAGACGCTCGCGGCCGTGAGGTCCTGAGTTCGAAACCGTCTGCCACCCGGGTTTGAGCCGGTCAGCTATGGGTAACTTAGGCTGGTTAACCTCCTTGTGGTCCTTTGCCGGCTAGGATCACGGGGCGAGGGTTTACTCACATACTCGGAAGAGGAGTGGGGTTTGCCTCGATAAACCCAAATATTCCTTCACCCAATCATTACTTTAGTTTTTTTTTTTTTTTTTTTTTTTTTGGGTTGACAAGGAAACATGTAGCCAATGCCACAATTGTTTGTACTGGATAAATTATGTTTCTGAATAATAGCTCACAAAGTGCAACATATTTCTGAATAATAGCTCACAAAGTGCAACATATTCAATCGTGAGTTTTGACAAGAATTGAAATCGTAATATTTTAATATGAAAATCATGTTTCACTCACTCAGTTGTCCCTTTTCACACATCGATTATCCCTTATCAGAGCATCAGTTGTTGGTTGTGTTCAAAAATAAACTTTACAAAATAAGAAACATTTGAGAGATATAAGAATTGAATACAAAACTACTTGTGTATATACTTTAGATTATAAAATCTTTAATCATTAAACAACAAACCTCTACTTTTCCAGTTTTGGATGAGTCCCCAAAACTTAAACCATTCTTTTTATCCTTTCTCAAAATATCCAAGGGATATCATATATACACTCATGACTTTTTTAAAATACTAAATTTTAATATATTTAAACGATTTTCATAAAATCTTTTAAAACATTTATAAATATTGTAGAAGTTTATAAAAATCTTATATCTTATTATATCAAAAATATTTATAAACTTATATTAACTTCTGTAATTTTTTTATTTTAAAAAGTCTATAAAAATCATTAAAATATTAAATTAGTAATTAATAATTTTTACTGATTTATATTAGTACTTATTATTTATAATTTTATCACACAAACATTTATAGTATATGACTGACCTTAAATAAATTTATGTATTGTAATTCAAAATTAAATAAATAATAAAATTATAAATTTAAAGACAATAATAATAACTTTAGGGTAGTACAAATTACTGTAAAACGTAACATTCCTTGATTGGTAGGCATTACTCCATTAGTGTTTATTATCCTAGACTAGACTAGACTAGAGATCAGGGCATAAATCTATGTGTGTGTTTCATTATGATTATCATGAGGACTGAATGTAGTGAGAGAAAAAGCTTGAATCCTTGGCCACTTGGGTTACCTATCCTAGTTACCTAGAATGAATTCTATATATTTGGATAAAAAGTTTAGATCCTTTTAGATTTCATTTTCCACTAGTATTTATACGTGAAGAGGATATCTATTTAATTAGTTATAGTTTTGTGTATTCTTTAAAGACATTCTGTGTATTGTAGACTACGATTCTGTGTATTCATATTAGGGGTATTTAAAAATAGGTTGTGACGTGTTTTGTGTATTCGAATGTTAATTAAGAGGATGATTTATATGTAGTTGTGTCAATATTTTGTGTATTCCCTGAAGTCATTATATGTATTCTAGACAAGAGTTCTTTGTATTCCCTGAAATCATTCGAAGCGTCTGTCCAGTAACAATACAGCGTCCTGATCCACGATATAACGATTGTCACTTGTGCATAGGATCTCAATGCAGGCCGGCCTACGAAACCCGTATACCAAATTTCTTTAGCCCTTAGTATGATCTTTTCTTTCTTGTAGATATTATATATGTCACAAACTATATGAACGTAACCAAAAATTCCCTAAATCGTGAGTTTTTCATATGATACCTAAAGACCAAAAACGTTACTTCCACGTCTAAGACCAAACGCGGAGACGCCAAGATTGAGTCAATATACCATATACCAAATACCAAATACCATATCCCATATCCCACATGGAGCGATGAAAATGAAGCAAAATAAAGACTAAACTCTATTACTCTTATACCCAAAATAGAACCATCTGCCAGCAAAAAACCCATTACCCACGTGCCACAAAATCGAATATATGTATCTTTTGACATTCAAAAACATTACGTGAAAATCTACGAACAAAAAAGCTAATAACCTAAGACTTCCGCGCAATTGTTAGGCCAACGCATTGCGTCGTCAAAAGTTAACCAGAATCAGATTCCATCTTATCGTTAATTCCGGTAGAATCTAAGACAACTAACCCCTTCTCTACACCTATATATATTCACTTCAGGAAGCCACATTACATTCAAACATCTCAAACTACATACATACATTCCTTAACCTAGAAAAAAGGGAAAAAGATGAAGCACAAAACCTCATCAGACATGAACAACAATCCCCACCATCGTTATCAATATCCGAATGATTTTGAGCTTACTGTGACGGAGAGGAAGGCGATACACAAGCTCATAGATGTTCCTCCATATCCCAGCATTCACTTCACGCCTCGCGGTTTCGAGGCCTTTAGATCCAAAGAAGAGGAGGAAGAAGAACATGCAGGTACGAGGATGATGATGAAGAAGTATCCTTTGCCACATCCTAGTCGTGGTGAAGAGGATGTGAATTCTGAAGCCGAGCAGTTCATAAGAAAGGAGCACAGCAAGTTTGAACGTGCGAAATCCAGTTTTATAAAGTACTAAGCTAGCTGGTTAAGAGAAGAGCTACATGTGCTGAGATAATAAGCATGCATGTTCATGCATTGTATGAATAATTGTAGTGTTGAAAATATTTGATTTTTTGCATTATATGTATATGTTGATTGGTAATCTTGCTAGCTTGTAAGATCACTCGTTTTTATGTGTATTGTTATTTGATGAAATTAATTACATATTATACTAGCTTTACAAGTTCGATTCTTTGTGGAAGTAGCATATTGTCTTTTTTTTAATTTGAACGGGTCAGTTATTAGTAACCTGGTTTAGCTCGTAGTGTTTTGTGTTATTGTTGGGCTGCGGCGGTAAAGGGCTCAATCCAACAATTAGTGGTTCAATCCTTATACCATGGATCAAGGGTCACATTGCGGCACTATGGACCCTGGTTCATGTGTATGTATTTTATGCTATGACTTTTTGTATATTACCTTATAAAATTCTGTACTTTAAGAGTATGAATTCTATACCTAAATAAATTTAATAATTGTGTCTTATGTTATGAATTTTTGTGTCTAGCTTATGTTGAGAAATTTTGTGTCTATGAACACTAATTTTGTACCTAAATCAGATTTGATCGAAATAAGCAAATATATAACATATGTATGTGTCTTGTGTTATGAAATTATGTACCTTATTACGAGTATGAATTCTGTACCATGTCTTTTCAATCCAACTAGGTCCATAATGTTATGCTATGTGTCTTGTGTTGCGATTTTTTGTGTTTTATCTTCTGAAATTTTGTACCTTACGAGTATGAATTTTGTACCTTGTTGTTTCAATTCAGGGTCCATAATGTTATGTGGGCTCTGGTCCTTGATAAAAAATTATAAATTGCCTTGGTGGCTAGGGAATTGTTGGGCGGAGGCCAGTGAATGACCAAGTTAAGTCCAACTCCTACCTCTCGAAAGTATGGTGACAATATATAAGAAAATAAAGTTACACTTTCGCTTTGATATATAACTTTTGGCAACTAATTATAGGGTCATAATGTATGATTTTCTCGGTACAAACTTTCGAATAACAGTTGTGAATTTTCCTCCTCTTCATTAAAAAAAAAATGTTAACACTAGAATATAATGCATCTATGTTATATATAACTTATAAGTGCACATTCATGATGATTTATACCGCTGAGGCGCTGACAGCTTTCAAGACTCCTATATATATATTAATGTGATCGAATCACATGCATCCACAAACTCGTTTCCAATCAACTTTCAAACTTTCTCGTTCTAAGACCTTTTTTAATCCTCTCTCCCTTATCTTCTTCCCTATATCATATATTTATATGTAAATCTTGAATGGTTATATCATGTAGGATGAGCAATGGATGGTTTAAGAGGAAACAAGAATCTTCCCGAGGCTTCGTTCCTAGGTAATGGACAAGATTGAAGATTATTGAAATATCTATGGTCGGGACCAGACATTATTATAAATATATGAATCACCACACCGTACCAAATCCTTTCTTTCATATTTCACGTGTTGTACTATACGCAAATTGATTAAGATGAATTCGAGGTCATTTTCTCAAATTTTATCGAGAAATAAATTTTTATACTGATTGGTTAGGGTTGGCTATGTTGATCCTATTATCTACTTTGTTGGCTCTAAATTTTTGTTGAGAAATAAATATTTATACTGCTTGGTTGGGGTTGGTTTTGTTGATACTATGTTATCCACTTTTGCTAGTTCTAAATTTTCTATAATTTCCTGTAAGAATAATTCATACATGTGTAATAATTTATAAATCACACATAAAAGACTAAAAAGATATTATGTAACTAATTCAATTGAAAAAATATTAAGAAGAATCAAAAGTAAAAATTCAAATTTTGAGATTTCTTGTGGTTGTAATAGTTACACCTATCTTATAATGTTGCAGTACAAGCGATAACCATCTATTGATAGTTGTAACTTAGCTTGCTTCACTTTATCCTTTGTTAGTAGTTACTTGTCCCTTTTTGGTACCATACATTTGGTCATTTTAACAAGTTTGCAACTTTTAGGGTGTGTTTGGTTCGCACATGGGAATCGAAATCGGAATGGGTATCAAATACTTGGTAATGGTAATGGATTTTGGTGAAAGTATTTAGCATGTTTGGTAGTTGGGTGGAATGGGAATGATTATTAATAGTTGAGGAAGAAATGAGTAAGGGAGATGAAACCCTTATTTAATAAGGGTATGGGTTTTCTCATTAATGGGGTATACCAAACCCATAGTAACATTCACAAAACCTATCAACCAAACACAAGCAATCATTTTCATACCCCTTCCTTATGTCTAAACCCACCAACCAAACACACCCTTATATTATTTAACTTTTATTATCATTATACAACGAAATAGCACTTTCTACCTATAAAATTTCAAATATCTAAATTTTATTCTAAAACTTAAATTTATTAATTAACATTTAATTTTTAAAAACATAAAAATTGCAAACTTACAATTATTACCCAAATTAAAAACAAAGCATCCACTTAAATAAATAATGGTAATATATACAAAAATTGAACTCTTAAAATTATACCTTCTATCTCCTAATCATGTTGGCCAGCTACACCTTGTTTTTCCATATTGAATCTTGAATTAGAATTTATTTAATTTGCATATTGAAATGGATGCATGGAAGAAATATATACCTTTCTTGGTAAATTTAAGAAATTTTAAGCGCTGATTGGTATGAGTATATTTTATATCAAATATTACTATTTATAGTATGATTAATTGCATAATATATAGTGTATTCCTTAATTGTTATGATTCTAATAACATAGAAATTTTAGTCAATATAAATTTATTTTAAAAACATTATAAACGGAGAGTAATTTGATCCCAAACAAATTGGTTAAAGTGTTAAACTGTATTAACACAGTAAGTAAAAGATTACTGTTCCGACTTTCAATAAGAACAGCCTATTAATTAAACTAAAGTTTACCAAGTGCACATCAGGTAAATTTGATTGATATGATGCATGATTGCATGCAGCCTGTTTGAGCAAAGCAAAACTACATATTATACAGCTAATATGCTATCATATCCTAGGATGTTTCCGGTTCTCTATCATATCCGACAAGCTAAGATTGCGACGAAAATGGGAAGAAAATAAAACCCTAATCTTCACAACATCGAACGACAGAGAGGACAGGTGGCATGGTGATTGTCGAACCACTTGTCCAAACACCCAGTGTGGAAGAAATGCTTGCAAGAAAGCTCGCTCACCTTCTCCTTCGCTGCAAATCTACACAAGCACACGCAACAGCACTCCGTTGCAGCGCCGTCTTCGCCTCCGCCGCTAGTTTCCGACCGGTTTCTGCACAGGGAATCGTACCTGGAGATCGAAACTCTCCGCGGCCTGGCGGCGCCGCCGAGACCCACCGCCGGGAGATCTTCGTCTTCTTGGGAGGCGGCTGCGGCGGAGTAAAAACCGGTGGCACCCACCACTTGCAGTATCGATCTGACGGTGTTCTTGATCCCCGCCACGGATGTGACGGTGTTCATCACCAGCACCGGCAGCACTCCTTCGGCGGGGCCGGGAAAATTGGATAACCCCATTTTTAAAATACGACTATAAATCTATAATTCTCTCTTCTAGTCTTTCTAGTTATAAATATGGGGACGGACGGGATAGTTTTAACCAGGAATGGGGTTAACCCGGGTTTAGGATGCTAACCATTCCGGGTTAAAGTGGACGCGTGGAGACACGTGTAAGGTTTGTGTTAGATGATATTGATTGATTTAAGAAACTGTTAAATTAGAGGGTTGGAACTTGCATGGTTTTGAAGGAAAAGGAGGCACGTGTCCTTTCTGCTTTTGGGAAGCCAGTAGTATACTGCCTCATGGCAGGGTTCATGGCCCTTCAGCTAGCTTCAGGGCAACACAAACGAAGATTCTTGATCCCATATCTCATCTCAATATCCGTTGTCTTGATATAGTTCAACTAGTTCATCACGTGTATTTTTGGTGTTTTATATGTTTAATGTACAATCACTTTAACATTCAAAATAAAGTTGATAGTATACTTTATTAGTGTTTTATATATTGATGTACAAGTATTTTAAAAAATTTAAGATAATGTATATTAGTTGAAACGTCGCTATTCTGATTTCTAATTACCTTCTCGTCTTCTTTTGATTGTTATTGGTCATTTTTTATATTTTTGTCCTACCGACTCTTGATGTTTTCCAAGTCTTGCCGTTGTAAGCATGGTCAACCGACAATTGGTACCTGCCCGATCAAACTTGTTGTTTGAAAGCTCAATCCTTACGGGTCTTAATTAGAGTTAGCTAACACTTGGCAGGACTGTGCTGGTAGGCGAGTGCGTTGACAGCGTGTGCATCATGCCAAATTATCGGCATGTGTCTCCTTCTATTCCTATATAATGCACTTGCAAAGGGCAGAGGATGGACATTTGACATTTTCACATATACTAATGAGAGGATTCCGACCCCAAGTATAAGCCATTAGACTGATACCAATTGAACTATCCGTATTTGCTACATCACTAGTATACGAAGTATTTTGAAAAACATGGGATAGTGTATTCCGGATTTGCTCAAACATGTAACAGTGCACGTACAGTTGAATAATCATTCAAGAAAAACTGAAAAAAGAGAGATATTTTGATTCCAGGAATGTATTGTATTCTGCAGCTGATATGTATAGGAATACAGAAGTATAGGCATATCCTAAACTGGTTTATATGCTACTTTCTAAAGAGGTTTGAGATTGGAAGGGAGAATCCCTGCCTATTGACTTATAGTAGGCTTCATCTGCATCTGCAAACCTATTCTCAAACATTCCCCACTCTAGAAAACCCCTTTTGTGAACCTGCGTCAAAAGAATCTATCGTAATATAATGCACATGAGTCAAATCAACGCTAAAAGGTTAAGAGAAACTTTAACTAACCTCGTTTCTGTCAAATCAACGCTAAAAGGTTAAGAGAAACTTTAACTAACCTCGTTTCTCTGTAATGATATGACATCATTACTTTCCTGGAGAGGCACTCCATCCTTTGGTGTTCCCTACAGAAAGGATGCCAAAGTTAAACAATCTGGTGAATATGTAAAGATATATATGATTGCTGCATTCTTGTGCTTTGATAATCCAATTACATTTATCTCATCATCCTTGAGTGTAGGTATCCTTTTATGAAGGACTGGTTGAGCATCGACCACTCCAATCTTCTCGTGTGCAGGCTGCAGAGTACGACAAGTTGTTAGGATTAAACGCTTACCACTGTTCCTTAGTGAAAGCATAACTTTATTTCCTTATATATATACCGCCTCATTTTTTAGGGCAGAGGCCTTCACCGCGGCCTTTGCCTAATAATCCCTTTAGCCACCAATTGATGCATATAGCCCTTCGCCAGCCTTCGCCCAATACGAGTGTTATTCGTGTGCCCTAGAAAGTACAGAATGACTAAAAGGGAAGAAACTAACCTCAACACATCTCTGAAACTTTAAATCCAAACCCCAACCATGAACCAGATCATTCTGCAGATACCAAAATGGTCATTTAAGTCAGAAACAAAAGGAGTTTTGCAAGTGATGATTCTGTTGTTTCGTGTTTCGGGTTCTAAGTTCACCTGAAGCATACGCCACACGCAGCGCCATGCATCCCGGGAGAAGACAGGAACCATGACCTCCACGAATCTGTAATCACAACACAGGCATTAAAGATTGCCCTCCATATATACACATCAGTTAACACCAGTAAAAGTACTAAATCACATTGTTATTCATACGCTGCACACGGTGGCAAATGAGGATCAGTACACGAGTCCGGCTTCTCTATTACTACTTCCCTGGTGCAAGAAGAGATAAAAATAGCGAATCCTCAAAACATATCCAACTCTGGTTAAAGCAAGCCCGGGAACAGCTAAACGATTATTTGTTTGACGTATTCAAATGTTCTTACTTGTGAACTTCGCGATCACTTTGTCTCTTAGTCAATTCCCACGATATCCAAGACCCGTTCACTTCCAGAGCTGGCTGCGAAATCTCCAATCCATGTTTCTTCACGAGCTTAATATATCTGAATCGGATGGACAAACAAAAGCAAGCCATCTTAAACACTGGTTCAAAATGGTCACAGGTTAAGAATCTGATAATCAAATACAATACTTACTCCTCTGCATTAAAATTCTCGAGTCCCAGGTCTTCATCCCAGATAAATATATATTCATATGCAGCAACAATGTCGGGATGCAGAAACCTTTTCGCATACCACCTTACACAAATTTGCAAAGTTCGATTTATTGTAGTAATTGTAGCAAGAAAGAAATAGTCTCACTTGTTCTGTAACTTCTTACCATTTTGTCTGTTTAGCAACACTCACATGGATAGCCCGCTTGGACCACTCGAACTCATCCCATTCAGTCGTTCGACCATCATAGTGAAACATAAGAATTGTAAAATTGTCCGAAAACTGAAANAATTTATGCTAGATACTAATATCCTTATCATCTAACATTAAAATTTTATCTTCTAAAATTTATAAGATTTATGCGAGTATTTATTTATTTCAATCATTTAATTTTATTAACTTTTTGTTGTTCATTGAACATTATTCAATGGTATATGGAGTGTATTTACAACTAGTGTGTGCGCCACGTGTAACAATAAATTTATCCAAATTAACATAAAGTAATATCTTAACCAAAATAAGGTATAATACTATAATATTATATTCCTAGAATCTCACATTCTATTAACTAAAGTGGGCTTATACTTTCTTACCAACCTTATACTCTTTTTTTTTTCTTGTAAATTTTACCATCACTATGAATAATACAAACACAATGAATACATTAGTTCATATATAGTTTCTATGAATATAGTTTACTTTAGTAATAATTTTTACTTAATGAATAATTTGTATCTATTTTAATATATATGATTTTCTTATTTGAAATTTGAACTTATATTTATTTAAACTTAAAAAAAAAACTTAAAAATTCACCTTTTTTTATAAGATTTTTATTTTTATTTGTATATTATTTGATGTGACCTATATGCATGTGTCATTTGATTATTGACAATAACACATTTTCATTCCATTTATTCATTTATTATGATATCTGTGTTAAAATCTAATTATAATAGAAAAAATTTTATTCAAAAAAAAAATAGAAAAAATTTAAGAAATTTTTTGCTAAAAGCTAAGCTAAATCTAATCTTTTTGAAACACAATACCTACTAAGTTCAATGCATTTTTCAAAATTTAGCTAGATACTAATATCCTTATCATCTAACATTAAAATTTTATCTTCTCAAATTTATAAAATTTATGCGAGTATTTATTTATTTCGATCATTTAATTTTATTGACTTTTTGTTACGTTGTTCATTGAACATTATTCAATGGTATATGGAGCGTATTTACAACTAGTGTGTGCGCCACGTGTAACAATAAATTTATCAAAATTAACATAAAATAATATCTTATTCAAATTAAGGTATAATATTGTATTCCACAATCTAAACAAAAAATCTTATATTCATAGAATCTCAAATTCTATTAACTAAACGTACTTATGTGTTGTGCAATGTGCACTTATACTTTCTTACCAACTTTATACTCTTTTTTTTGGTAAATTCAACCATCACTATGTAATTAAAATACAAACACAATGAATACCTATGTTCATATATAGTTTCTATGAATATGGTTTACTTCAATAATAATTTCTACTTAATGAATAATTTGTATCTATTTTAATATATATGATTTTCTTATTTGAAAATTGAACTTTAGATTTATTTAAAAAAAAAAAACTTAAAAATTCACCCTTTTTCTGTAAGAGTTTTATTTTTTATTTGTATATTATTTGATGTGGACGTGTCATTTGATTATTGACAATAAAACATTTTCATTTCATTTATTATTATATCTGTGTTAAATCTAATTATAATAGAAAAAATTTAAGAAAATATAATTACATTTGCTAAAAGCTAAATCTAATCTTTTTGAAACACAATACCTACTAAGTTCAATGCACTTTTTCAAAATTTATGCTAGATACTAATATCCTTATAATCTAAAATTGAAATTTTATGTTCTCAAATTTATAAGATTTATGCGAGTATTTATTTATTTCGATCATTTAATTTTATTAACTTTTTGTTGTTCATTGAACATTATTCAATGGTACATGGAGTGTATTTACAACTAGTGTGTGCGCCACGTGTAACAATAAATTTATCCAAATTAACATAAAATAATATCTTAGCCAAAATAAGTAATAATATTATATTCCACAATCTAATTAAACAAAAAAGGGTTTCATTCCATTATTTCTCCTTAGCCGCTTCCCATAACTATTTAGATTTTTTTTTTTGTTCATATTGGTGCTTTGAATGTCTTTATATTAGAAATAATTGTCTTGAATTTTTGTTATTGTATTTTTTAAATCTTTATTCCCATTATAGGATTATACATAACCAAACAACAATATTGATAATCATTCCCATTCTACCCTACTACCAAACATGCAAAATACTTTTGCTAAAACCTATTACTGTTGCCAAGTATTTAATACACATTTCCATTCTGATTCTCACGTGCGAACCAAATAGACCCTAAATTGTCTTTGATAATAATAATAATAATAATAATAATAATAATAATAATAATAATTTTTATATAATTAAATAATAATTTTAGATAAAATGGTAATTAAAGATCAATTTAAGAATTATGAAATTGTCGAATTACGGCATTAAATTAGATATTTAATTCTAAAAATTATTACTATTCGTAGTTTCTAGTCTAGTGTTAATAGTTGAATATAATATAGCTGCCAGACTGGGACTAGCTCTTTGTATAATTAAGTTATGGGTCCACTCCATCAGTCAAACTTGACTATGTAATTAC
>CM008338.1:3588303-3599476 GCA_002525835.2 Ipomoea batatas | reverse complement strand
CGGTCCTACCATTTGATTTTTGGTATTTTTTTTAAAAATATAATCATAAATTTTCTCAGGTATATTAGTATTGTACACATATAACGATCAAGTGATCGACTTTAGGTCGAGGCAGGCTAAGACCCTGCCCAGAGCCCATGTATATTGTGGGGTGTTTTTATTATGAAAATTTATATGAGCTTTGTTTACGATATATAATCCTTTTTTTTTTTACTATGCCTTGGGTCTAAAAAAAAATGATAGGACCGGTCTAGTTTGTCTATACACTTGTTCGTGTCATATAAGATTTCAAGCTAAGTGTGACAAAATACTCCATTATAAGTAGTTTTAAGATAATTACATTCACATTTTCAAGGCTCAAAACTGAGAGATCTTATTAGTTGAAAGAAACTCATGCCATTTTGGGAAATAAATAGCCATATACGTAGTATAATTTTGGGATCTAGAGCTAGTTAGTCTATTTTATTATATAATGATGATGATGGTACTTGTCATTGTGTTTTATATTACATTTGGTTTTAAATGGTATGAACTTATCCAATTGATATATTTTGTAAATTTGTTGTATTAAATATTGTTTTGAATGATGGAACTTTACATGATTAATTTGGAGTTGAGTAAATCAGTTCAAGCATAACTAATGAATACAAAGTATAAAAAGTTTTAATATTTAATTAGGATTTTTTTGAAAGATATTTAATTAGGATTTTGAAAAGCTCAAAAAACGCTCGAGGCTTAAACCTATAACATCATATTAAAAAAATCACTTCATACCATTAGATCACAAAGTCATTCACTTTTGTATTTTTAAATTTCATGTATACTCTTCATTCTAACGTTGACTTGGGGATGTACTACACTTATAACCCTCTGACTTAGATTTCATGAATCTTTTGTTTTGGTCTTTTTTTCCAAATCACCTTTGCATGTGCTAATACATCTTTTAGTGGTAAGCGTGGTGGCTTTAGTTTTTGTATAGTCAACTAAGTATTTGATTAGAATGTGTGTAGGGTTAGGTTACACTTTGAGTTGTTCAAGTACTGATTAAATTAGTGACTTTGTGACATTAATGACAGTTGAGTTTTAAAAAACACATTGTGCACACCGATTGGTTTGAACTTTGAGGCTTGACTATGCTAGTCTCATGTCAAGAGATGCGGACACTAGCAAGTAAAAAATTTGAGTATAATTATTATAATGTGTAAACGTTTTTTTTTTCTTCTTCTTTTTTGTTAGTAGATTCTGGTGTTTAGAAAAAATATAAAAATTGCATGTTAACTAATAATCAACTCAACATGAAAAACATACTACTATTAATACATTTGTAAAGTCAAATGTTCGACTATGAAGAGTGCACCATGTTATAAAACTCTAAGTCATAAAAGTGTGACTATGAGAGAATCTAGATTAGTTTCACAGTGGTAGAGATACTAGATGTCTAGATGTTAACATGTGAAAATAAAAAATTAAATGATTTTTACTTGCATAGTTAATCAGTCATGATGTGTTATGCCTATCATTTTTATTCTTTTTACTCCATGAATGCACCTAATATTACTCTTAACATCTCTAATATAAAAGGTTTAAAAAAAAACATCTCTAATATAAAAGTAGAATATTTATAAACATTATAATTTCTTTTTTCTATTAGAAGCTTTAAGTAACAATTAATAGATTATATCATGTTGGGATTATAAATAACGTTGAACATCAAATCTAAAGGTAGAAGAGAACAAGATAAGCATACCTGCCCTAAACACGTGATTGCCATCTAGAGACTAGAGGACTAGCATCACAAGAATCTAAGTGCTAAGTAAATTTAGAAAATGTGGCATAGACATATTAGGTGTATTGTCCATACTTGACCATGTTATCCTCTTTTATTAGTTATAACTAGCATAAAATTTTACACCAACATACAAATAGAAAGTTTTAGCACCCAATTAGGCACTTTGTCAAAGTTCTTATTGAGGTAACACTTTAAAATCTTATTCTCTCACGGCCATTTGATTCGCTGGAAATATTTGAAGGAAATGAAATTCAAATTTTATGAAAAATAAATTACTAGGAAACTGAATTTTATTGTTTGGTTGGTGGAAAAGAAATTACTGAGAATATGAATTCTATTGTTTGGTTGGGTTTCGAATAGTACGAAATTATGAATATAAAGACCATATGCCCTAATAATAATAGTGATAGTAAATTTTGATAAGGGTAAAATAATTCAATTGTTTCATACTTTCTTCCCAATCTCTTTGGAAAACAAAATACCAACCTCTACCTTTGGAATTTGTTTTCCATCACTTTTGAGAAGTCAAATTCCATGAAAAAATATTTTCCATTCAACCAAACAACATAATAACACATTTTTCTCAACTTTTTGGAAAATCTTTTCCATGCAAAAGATTTTTCATCCAACCAAACATGACATTATTGAAAGGTGAGAAAAGAGATCGCTATTCTTATAATTCTCATCTAGTTACTTATCCTAATTATTTAAGCGCCACTTAATGCTATCATTTTCGAATTAAAAGTTCAACACGATCATAAGTAAACTCGCTATGATAAATTACTAGAAAAGTTAAACAATACAAAGTACCTCCTAAGAACATTCTCAATAGTTGTAGTTTTTGAAGGTTTTTATAGGTGTAACTAGAAAAGATAAGATGAGAGGGAAGAGAAAAAGGAAAAAAAAAAGTCATTAACATGCATGCTTGCCGTGCACGCGCTAACTAGGCGCGGTACTATGTTGCACACGACTAGAGCACGAAATCTTTTTTTTTTTTTGATGGGTCTCACACATCTTATAAAAATCAAGTCTTACATCTTATAAAAATCAAGTCTTTACGGGGTGATTTTTTTCTCCTCATCCTCCCTTTCCTATATAACTTTTGTTGTCTAAAAAATCACTCTTAAAATCACTATTGAAAAATGAAGTAATGATAATCAAACTTATATATCTAAATGGTGGATATATTTATTGGGAGAGAAAGTACAAACAGGAATAACATTATCCCAAAAAGTGGGCATTATGATTTATACCAATGCAAGTAGTGTAGATAAAACATACCAAAAAGTCGAAGTTACCCCATCATCTCCAAGAATCACCAAAATGGCTAAACAGACACATTCACCTCTCAGTGCTTTCTTCTGTTGCCCAAACATCTGATTAGAACAAGCAAAAGACACTTCCCACTGCCCACTTCCAATAATCCTTAGATTGAATTCTGGGTGTGTATGTTTGTCTGATAAATACAAGCAAAATAGCCATATAGACTCATAGAGGGCGACCATATTCCTTGTCATCTTCTCCTCTTGACCCTTTACAGCCACAGCCCACAGGTCTCTCAAAAAAAAAATGATTTATTTAGTATTTTTGGGTTCTCTCTCTTTCTCTCTCTGCTGATTAAGCACATAATTTTTCTGTTTCTGTGCGTGTTGGACTGTTGGGGGGTGTCTTTATATGTGCGTTCTTGAAATTTATCCAATTTCCATGTTCAAGTCTTGTCGTCTTCTTTCAGCTGAATCTGGGTTCTGAGCCTGTGGAGAGAGGAAAGCTCTGATTTTTCTTGATGGAGAGTGTCATGGCCGGCGGGATCTTTCTCCCCAGGACCGAAACTTTTCCGGCCGGTCTCCGGGTTCTCGTCGTCGACGATGATCCAACCTGGTTGAAGATTCTTGAGAAGATGCTCAAGAAGTGCTCATATGAAGGTTTTCCATCACTTGCAAAAAATACCCTTTTTGCTTTGTTTTTAACTTAGTGTTTCTGACAAAAAAAGATTTCATCTTTAGCATGTAAACTTCATAATTTTTTGTGTTTTATGGCTGAAATCCTAGGTTGTCAACTCCATATCCTTCTTTTATCAGTTAATCTAAGCATATCTGTTGTTTGGTTCTGTGTAATAATCTTAGGTTGGCCTTCTGCACCCTTTTTTTTTTGGAATTCTTGGACTTTATACTCATATCTGATCATGTTTGACTCATATCTATGGAGACAACAATGGCCATGTTTAGTGTTCTTAAACACAGGAACTTAAGAATCTTAGGCTTTTGAGGTTTTACTGATGGTGTTGCATATGTACAGTGCTTAAGAGCAAATGATGTGAATTTAGAGGGTTTTTTAAGCTATAAAATTTGGTTTCTTGAAAAAAAAAAAGGCATGTCTATGAGGAATAGGACTTAATGTTTTCAAAATCATTCTTGTCAGCAATTGATAACAGCAGAAATGTTATGTCTTCAATCCTTGCAGTGATTTCCATATTTTACAACCCCATAGTTGAAAATTTTGAGGGATTTTTATTTTTAAGTTCAGATTTGCATTTAGAATTTACAAACCGAATTGCTCCTGTGTAATATTGCAGCTGCAGGAGTCTATAGGTGGACTCAATCTTTCTTGAGATTATTCTTTCCTTTTTTTGAGTGACAAGGGAAACCTACAACCACTAACCAAGGGTGTGCATTGGGTAAACCTCGCCTTGTGACCTTTGCTGCTAAAGGACCACTAAAAGGTAAACCAGCCTAGGTTGCCCATAGTTGACCGGCTCAAATTAAGAAGGCAAAAGGCACTGGTCCTCCACCAGGGGGTGCCTGGACAATTTTATAAATATAAAAATAAAGCAACCATTTTCAGAGTATTTGTTAATGTAGATGACTAATATGCAAAAGCATTCAACATGTGTTTGCTTTCTTTCAGCCTTGGCTGATGAGGATAACCCCGTTGTGTAATTTGAGCTGTGCATTTGATTTCCATTTCCACTTGGCATTCTACTGAACACAAAGCTCGAACTCCATGTTTTCCAATTTGGTTGTGCTTTTGAAATGAAAAATCTCGGTTGTTTCAGTAACTACATGTGGTCTTGCAACGGAGGCTATTAGCCTGCTCCGAGAAAGAAGAAATGGATTTGACATTGTAATAAGCGATGTTAACATGCCTGATATGGACGGTTTCAAGCTTCTGGAACTCGTTGGACTTGAGATGGACCTTCCAGTTATAAGTCAGTTTACTATCCTTAACGCATTCTGCTTCTCTCTCCCTAGATTTGATTTAAATATTCGATATTTATAATCCTCTTCTAATTGTTTCAGTGATGTCTGTTGATGGAGAAACAAGCAGGGTTATGAAGGGTGTACAGCACGGTGCCTGCGATTATCTTTTAAAGCCTATTAGGATGAAGGAGCTAAGAAACATATGGCAACATGTAGTTAGGAAGAGGATGCAAGAATCACGAGACATAGAAAATCACGAAGGAGACCAATTCGATGAAGCTTGGATGTTTAATGGAATTGAACTACAATCGGGAAAGAAAAGAAAAGATTTTGATTACAAATTTGACGAGAGAGAGACAAGTGATTCTAGAAGTGGCGACCCTTCCTCAGTGAAGAAGCCTAGGGTAGTTTGGACGGTAGATCTCCATCAGAAATTTGTCAAAGCTGTAAATCACATTGGATTCGATAGTAAGTTTGTTGCACCATCACTTCATCTTAACTTGGATCACTATGATATAATACTCAATTCAAATTGTACCCTAATTTTGGTCGAGGTAGAGAACATAAATATCTTTTTCTTCTGGCAGAGGTTGGTCCGAAGAAGATTTTGGACTTAATGGGTGTACCTTGGTTGACTCGAGAAAATGTTGCTAGCCACTTGCAGGTAAATATCCTTCAAACTCTCACTGATAAGGCGGGAGTGGATTTTGCCAAAATAGGCTGTTCAAAAGGAAGTTATAATTGCTCACATACGCTTCTAATATGGAAACAGTTTCAAAACACGCCTTCCTAAAATCCTATACAATGTTTAGAGACTGGAAAACAAAATATAAAGTTTGAACAAAGATTGCCAATGGGCTTGCGTTTAGTTTTTATGATGTGTTTTGAAGAGATAATGAATGTATAAATCTATTGTTTTTCTTTGTGGGAAGAGAAAGCGGTATTGCACATCTCGATTTGTGAGAGTGGTCTTGTTTTGTTTTGCAGAAGTATCGCCTATACTTGACGAGGTTGCAGAAAGAGAACGAGCTTAAAGCCTCGTCCAGTGGGACAAAGCACCCGGATCTCTCTCCAAAAGAATCCTCTTCAAGTGCGTGCCTTCAGAATTTAGTTGACATGAAACCAAGCAAGTCAACGAATGGAAAGTATGCTTTTCACGGGGAAAAATTTTGTGTGCAAGAGGTTGAGTCCAGAAATTACGAGGGCGAGGTTAAGGCTGCTGCTCCGTTGTCAACAGCGGGCGTGAGCAGGGCTCTAGTAGGTGAAAATTGTGATTCTCAGAAGAGTATCAGTTGTTCAAAAGCGAGCTGGGCTAGTGAAGTTTCCAAAACCGGTTTCAAACATGAATTCAAGCCGCAGATTCAAACAGAGGACAACGTTAACCATCTACCTTCACCGAAGCTTCCTCGAAATGTCCATCTCGATCAAGCACAACCTCTCCTCAATCTTGCACCTCACAAAGACATAAACCCCGGGGAAATAAAGAGTAAGCCTGGCAACATCAATACCGAAAATCCCGGGGTAAGAACAGTATCTCCGTTAGAATGTGCTGTAGACTTGCTGCCTGCTCAGCCTTCTCAGCCTCAGAGTTGCTTGACAAATTTTCAAGCTTTCGAGCAAATTCCCAGTACTACATGGAGCGCGAAGACTCCCCAGATTCTAATAAACGGTTTAGAATCCGTAGAGGGAAACCTTTTCCTTGGAGGGGGATCATGGGACAAGGATTTTAATGCTGCTGCTCTTCAAGGTGAATTTCATTCCCCATGTGTTGTTGGCCCTCAAAGTTTAGAGCTGTTGGACTACAGCAACACAAACCTCACTGGTGAAATACAACCTTACTTTTATGACTATGAGTATGCCATTGATCCTGTGATAGATCATGGTCTGTTTATATTATGACCATGATTCTCTTCAACACTAGACTGTCACAGATTTCCATGAAAGATAAATCCTGCTACTGTTGTGGGGAACATGCTTTTTTGACACTGTGAATAATGTCTTGCCTGAAATATTTGTACCAATAAACCTTCTTGCTTGTATTAGTTCTGCACCAATAAATCCTCTTCTCCATGTATGATTTTGTTTGTTTGTTTAGTTTATAAATCTTAGAAGTTTTTTTTTTTTTTTTTGGTGACGAGGGACACCCTCAGCCACTACTCGAGGGTAAACCCTAGTTAACAAAGGACCACAAGGAGATAAACCAGTCTAAGTTGCCTATAGCTGACTGGTTCAAACTAATAGGCCGCTTCCATTGGAAGTTGATAATCTTGTGGTTACCAAGTCAATAACTTTATCAATTTGGCTGTGGTTGTCTCCAAATCTTAGAAGTTAGATTGTCTTCAAATTTTAGAAGTTAGATGCATGGGGAATGACCTTGAAGATTGAGGTAGACTGGTTATGGTCGAAACTCAGTTAGATTAATCTTATTCTGCGAGATGCGAATACTAGGAAACTATGGTGGAAAAGAAATGATATTCTACATAATAGTAAACCTTTGCAGAAATATTAATAACCACATAAGCATTACAATATTGGTATATTGGAACTGCAAAGTGCAAACAAAAGTTCATGTTTTTCCTATATATCTGCTTGCTATGAGCATGCAGATCCTCAATATTTATAAGCTACACGTATATATGTACTTCAGATAAGGGTAGATATTAGAGAAATATCAAAAGCTCAGATGATCTGTAGTTCTGCAAATTCTTTTGAAAACACATTGCATATTCTTTACTCATTGTTGAATATTTGGGGAAGCATTTTCATGTCTACTTTCTTTCAGAAACAATTTTGTAGAATGGATGAAGGGCTTGTTAGTCTTTCCCACGACGTCTTTGAGGCTTTCCGATTTTCCTGGAAGCCGCCAGGGTGGTCTAGAGCCGTTCTCCTGCACTCTCGAAACAGGCTTCTTTCCCAGCTTCGGTGAAGAAGGTTGTGCTGTTTCGGGCACCTGCAGATCATACATATATTCTGTGTTAAGCAAAGAGACAAGCAAAAGTGGTACATAACATTGTTACAAATATGAGAAATGATGAGTGTTAATTACCTTCTTCGTGGGGTTACCAGATGGATCTCGTGTGTGATGATTAGTCGCATTTGGTTTAGCCCTCGGGGCACATGCACTCGATGCTGTAGGCTCGTTTGTTCTTTTACTCTGCAGAAACGAAACGAGAGTGATTAAACTAATAGTTTGGGCCAAATGGAGGAAATTTCACCACCAAGATTAGCTATGCTCACACAGACCATTGCTTTGGTTTGCAACTGCTGCTCTTCTTTCAGCTTTTGTTCTAGCTTCTGATAGAACTGAAGTAGATAAGGGCAAAAAGTATAGCAAAGCATTAGAAGGATTATGTTACTAACAAGGATTGGAAATGCATATTTGTTACTGGTTGTTCACATACCTCTTTACGTTTTATTGCTCTTTCCTCGCTCCTGAAGACAAACGAAGAACATGTAGTGGAAGAAGGTTGTGTTTTACTTCCATGTGCAGTTGGAGATTTTAAATTGCTGCAAAAAACATTAGAGAGTTTAAGATTCTTACAGAATTGCACTTATTTCTATTTCAAAACTATGTTTCTGGTTTCTTCAAGTCAGGGCAATGAAGTTCAAGGAATAGTGATTGAGTGTGATTAGCAGTCCCCATCTCATTCTTCAACTGCAAATCTAACAAGATATGACTGGGAAGAGAAACTAGTTAAAAAGGCTTAACTCGAGGGTAACCCCAGCCAGGTCAGATTGTTGAATGTTACAAGTTCGACTCTTAACTGGGGCAGCCTATTGGCTTTCTTGGTTTGAGCCGGTCAAATATGGACAACATAAGTTGGTTTACCTCTTTGTGGTCCTTTGCCGGCTAGGTTCACAAGGCAAGGTTAAACCAGTGCACACCCTAGGGTAATGGTTGCGGATTTCGCTTGTCACCCAAAAAAAAAAAAAAAGAAGGCCTAACTCATCTACAGCAAATAATATATGGAGTAGTTCTTACCCAGTGCTTGGTGTGATTCTGCTCCTAGAAAGTGAAGAATCTGGTAGTGTTATTGTCCTGAAAACACGATATTGAATCATCATGGTAAAAACAGATTGGATAATGCAAGGTGCTGCATTTAAGAGACTATATTTGAAAATATGTGTTTATTCTCCCTTTCAAGCTTTAAACAACATGGAATCATTACCACAAGAAAAATAATTTCCAACACATCTATAAATTATGCAAGGTTACATTACAGCCTTCAGAAAAGCGCTTACCTTCTGCTATCTGGCTCTGATGTTACATGCTTCGATGACGAATAGCTTGATGCCTGCAATTCATAGAAGAAATATCTAAGAACAATAATAACTCAAATTGGCAGAAAAGCAAGTAAGGGAGAGAGAGAATTAGGAGTGCACCCTAAAAGGAGATTTTTGAGGTCTGCTCTCTCGAGTTGTATTAGTAATGGCTCTGACAAATTTAGAATTTACAATCCGCTGAAGCATTGGTGAAGACGGTTTGATGGGTTCATCACACTCGACGTTGCCTGACAAAAGAAGCGATAGTGCAGCAGACTGTGATTTGATTGTGCAGCCTTTAGTAGTGTGCACACGGCTTGGAGTAGAATGCTCGGTCTTCTTGGATTGAATGGATGGTTGCTTATCAGGTCTATGTTTGGACAATCCACATTTCGTTGATGGTTTTGTAGCCGTTGATGAATGAGTTGTTTCATCTGATACCAGTGAGTCTCCCTTTGTAACAGCACCCTAAAAGTTCAACATCAGCCAAAGGGGAAGAAGATTTGCATATTTAGCAAAGATGAAGTAATCACTCATAATACACATACCTGTGTGTTCATCTTCTCATCTAGGCATGCCAAATTCTTGTCAATACCTCTATCAATTTCCTTCGGCTTTTCCACCGAATCGTTACTGAATGTAAGTTGTTCTGTTTGTTTTGGAACAGCAGCATTAGGCAACTCTTCTCCCCGCTTTTCTTCAGTGACCACACGGTTTACATTTTCTGCTGACTCGGAGCCCATACACACACGAACATCTGGCTCAGGTGTTACATTCTTTGACAAAGAAATGCCAGATTCCTGCAATTTGTGAAAGAACTTGAATCAACAGAAAAGCAAGTGAGGGTGCTGATTAAGATTAGTTCCAAAGGAGAGTGAGAATATACCTTAATAGGAGACTTTTGAGATCTGCTCTCTTGAATTGAATTAGTAATGGCTCTAACAAGTTTAGAATTTACAATCTTCTGAAGAATTGGAGAAGACGTCTTGATGGGCTCATCGCGCTCGAAGTTGGCTGGCACATGAAGAGATCTTGGAGCTAACTGATTCTTAATTGCTGAGACTTTAGCAGTGTGCTTAATACTGGTTGGAGTAGTAGAATTTTCAGTCTTCTTGGATTGAATGGATGGTGGCTTAACAGGTGGTGGGGGCTTGGGCAACCCACATTTAGTTGATGGTTTCGTAGCCATCGCCTCACGAGACACCAATGAGACTCCCATTGCAACAATTCCCTACAAGTTCATCATCAAGCCAATGAAACAGATACCAAATAATTACTCATAGTAGACAAGACAACTAGACAATAGACATACCTTTGTGTCCATCTTCTCATCTTGGCACGGCCTGTTCTTATCGACGCCTCTATCAACTCCCTCCTGCTTCATTGATCCCACTTGATTCTCAATGAATACAGGCTGTTCTGTTGATTGTTTTGCCATTTCTGTATCTGCATAACACCCAGAAGTGACAGAAACCTCAGCATTAGAAACTTCTTCTCCCTCAGTGCTCACATCTTTTGCATTTTCTGCTGCCTCATAGCTCAGATCAGAGGAATGATGATCATCAGCTCCTCCACTCGGCTGCTCAACCGAAGCTGCAGCCCTTTTGGCAGCAATCTTCTTGTAACGCGCCTCAAAGAACGCTTTCTTCTCTGCAACAGAACCAGGCCTGGAGTACCTCTCAGCTTCTTCTCTGTACTTGTTATGACTACTGAATGCAGACCACTTCTCCCATGCCAATGATTCTGACATGTATCTCCCAAACGAGATTGACGACGATAGTGCCCGAAGAAGATCTTCCTACAATGACAGCAGGGTTTGCATCAGCAACAAATCCAAACCTCTCCAAAATCATACTCAAACACATGCTACACCAAACTGACTATTCACAACAGCAGAGCAATTGATACAAAAAGTATTTGCAGA
>CM008338.1:3386774-3399562 GCA_002525835.2 Ipomoea batatas | reverse complement strand
TTACCGAATTACAGGAGCATCCATAGATGGAGAAGATAAAGATTGCTCTAAAGGTTAATCATCAGAAAGTAAATCAAGAATAAGGAATAAAGATTCTAAACATAGTTACGTTTCCATTGTATATGATTTTTTGATTATAAGGCACTTTTATTACCATTTAAATACTCTTTATTAAATATTTTATATAGTTTTAATTATCATTATAATGATTATTTTTGAAAATATTTTATTTATTGCAAATATTAATATTTTGAAAAATTTGCTTATATTCATTAACTAATTTTTTTTTTAGTTATAAAGATAATTTTACTACTATTTAAATACTATATAATTACTTAATTTCTTATTTTCCATTATTAACTTAATTATAATTATTTCCTTATATTACTTAATTCCTTAATTTCATTATTAGCTTAATTATAATTAATTCCTTAATTTGTATAATAATTAAAATATTTTAATTATTGCAAATATTGATATTTTGAAAGATTTGCTTATATTCATTAACTAAAAAAAAAGATTTAACATACGTTTGTAGAGACTGCGATCTGTATACCATGGAGAGATCCTTCCCGCAATAGTCTTCATTTGTTTTTCCCAAATTAAAGGAGCATCCGTAGATGGAGAAGATGAAGATTGCTCTAAACACATACAAATATTTGATAAAGTCATGAGTCAAATAACAATTATTCATAAATACTATAGAAATTATTTTTGAAGGATTTTAGAAAGATGATGGTGCACATAAACACTTACGAAAATGATTACTTTTGGAGAAAAAGTATTTTGGTGAACATGAATACTTACCCTAGAAATCAAAATTCACTGCGTACACTCGAAACACTCATAGTTGATAATCCTTGTTTGCTAGTTCTTTTCTTCCTTTTGGCGAGAAAAGGGAAAAAATTATGGGGAAAGATGGAGAATATTTTTGCAACAATGGAAGAAGATGAGAGAATACATACTCAGAGAATGAAGAATTTTTTTGCAACAATGGAAGAAGATGAGAGAATATATACTTGGATTAAGATTATGTTATGGAAAGAAGTGCATAATGATTACTAATGAAGAGGATATAATGAAATTAGGATGAAATTAGGGAAAGAAATGTGTAGTATTGTAAGATATATATTTATTTATATAATAATTATTTCCATATGAAAGTATGTAACTGCCAATTTCATAATTACATATAGGCATAATAGGATAATACTATATATATATATATATATGATTGACATTATAAAAAATTGTAACAATCAAAACCACATTTTTATCTCATTAATAGTATTCTATCATAATAATTACCATAATTACTAATAACCTATTATAATCAATTATAATTAATATTATTCTATCATTAATATTATTATTATATAATAATTAATATTCTTAATATTTAATATTATTAATATTATTATTATTATTATTATAATTACCATCTTACTAAAATACCCCTACGTTTGGGCGGGAAAATTTTAGAGGAGGATAATTTGTTTATATATAGTATAGATTATTATTATTATTATTAGCCAATTTATTGTATTTTTATCTTATTAACTTGTAATCCTGCGGGAAATGTCATCATCCAACATAATTTGTCTAAGAGTATATTATTAGGATAAAATTTTCAGAATTGTCTGAGTTCTTTTTTTTTTAACAATTTTTTTTTTAATTATTTGATGTGGTTAAAGTATAATGTTGTAATTTTTTTAAAAATATTTAATAGTTATCACAACTTGATCTATCATACATAAATTACTGAAATAAAAATTTTCAATTGATATATGAGTATTTGGATGATGTGGAAAACTCAGCTTGTAACTACTATTTAAAGGTGTGTATTGTATAAATCTCGCTCATTTGTGATATATGATATTTAATATAAGGAATAAGGTTCAAATTGGCCACTGAACGTAACCTGAAAGTGCAATTAGGCCACTGAACCAAAAAAAAAAAGTGCAAATAGGTCACTGAACACTTCAAATGTATGCAATTTCACCTGGTAGTAGGTTATCATCCATTTCATCAGGTTACTTGCTTACGTGGAGGGTGAATTGACATTTTAAAATAATTTTTAATAATAAACTATTAAAATAAAAATTAAAATAATTTAAAAATTAAAAAAAACACACACACACACAATAATAAAACAAGAGTTGTTTCGTGAAATAAGTTTACTTTCCGTAAATAATAATAATAATAATAATAATAATAATAGTAAATTAATTAATTAATTAAATTTGATTCATCCACAGGTTTCCTATCAAGGTGACAAGAGTATTATTGGGGGAGGGGGTGGCCGCAAGTGTGTTTTTTAATTAATTTTTTTAATTTTTTTTTATTTTAATAGTTTATTATTAAGCAAGTAACCTGATAAAGTGTATGGTAACCTGCTATCAGGTGAAATTGCATACATTTAGAGTGTTTAGTGGCCTAATTGTACTTTTTTTTTTTTGTTCAGTGACTTAATTGCACTTTCAGGTTACGTTCAATGGCCAATTTGAACCTTATTCCGTAATATAAAGCATAGGTACGTGCATCAATGCACATCAAAAGAAAGAGTATCGTAAAAGAAAAATCTTTGTGAAAAGTAAAAACTTTATACGAAAACATAATACAGACCATAGGATTTTATTTATTTATTTAGGGTATACTTTATGAGAGACAAGTGTAAAAAATTGAATTTTTATGGTGAAATATATTTGGTAAAATTATATTATATATTTTATTTTAAAAACATACAATTTATTAACAACATGAATAAATGGGTTAAGATTCACAACTAATTTTATCATTCCGATTTTAAGAGTTAACTACTCCTGACCACTTCAAATTAAAAGATTAGTTTTGAGACTTTTGGCCCAAGTATATATTCCACGGTCTCATAGGCTATGTTTGGCAAACCTAGCTGAAAAGGTAGCTGAAAGCTGAAAAGGAGCTGAAAGCTGAAAAGTTATAAGTTTTTTTGAACAACAACAACAGAATTCATTAATCAATCAAAGGTTAGGATGCTTACAACAAAGCACAAGGAAATTACAATCTGACTAAGACACAACTTTCCTAGCCAAGCTACAGAAATTTGAATCGCAGATTGTGTTACAAATTTGAAGTTAAGATCCATGTATGGACTTAATGCTTCTTTTGAGTCTTCAATAATCTGGCTAAACATAGGCAAGCTTCGTCGAAAAGTCTTGCACACCACCTGAGTCTTCAATTCATTCATTGACAAAATTCCCACATGAAATTTATCAGGGGGTTGCCTGCCGAACGGGCTGAAAAGCATATTATGGCTCGGAGGCATTTTGGTATTGTCATCGTTGCTGCTCGGGAGGAGGAATAACGCGCACACCAAGACTATTTTACTCATATCACGCACCATAAAAACCCTCGTCAAAAGAACGGGAGATAGAAACTCGTCAAAGAAACGAGATGGATAAACTCGTCAAAACAAACGAGATAAACTACACAATAATATTTAGGAAGATAAAAGCATAAAGAGATAAAGAAGGGTGGGAAAACCAAAAACAGTTGGTGGCTCAATGAACGCAGTTTCCAAGCTACCAACACAAAACCCAACAAGCTAGAATATATATATTAATTTTATTAAAAGAAGAAACGGAAGGAGGAAACTGATACGGCGGTGGGAGGCGCAGGCGTGGCTGTCGGCAGTGGGAAGATGAGGCGCTGTTGCGGTGGTGGGAGGCAGAGGCGCTGTTGCGGTGGAGGGAAGCGGAGAAGCTGCTGCGGCAGTGGAAGGCGGATGTGAGGTAATGGGTACGGTGAGGGGTGATGGGTGCGGTGGTGGAAGGTGGAGGTGCGGTGAGGGTGGAAGGGGACAGCCGGAAGGAGAGAAGAAAGAAAATAGGAAGAAAGAAGAGGAAGATGGCTGAGGAAGAGGGCAGGCGCCGCCTCCGCTAAGCAAGCGGAGGCGGCAACAGCCGGAAGGAAAGACGAAAGCAGGAGAAGAAGAAAGCTAGAGAGAAATTAGGGTTACAGCCTGAAAAGCTATAAGTTAGGAGCTGAAATAGGTGAGCTGTTAAACTAGCTGTTATGCTTAAAAGTGTTTGGTAAAATTAGCTTTTTGATAAGCTGATAAATGTAAAAAGACTAAAAAGGGCATCTTCATAAAATTTAAATTTGTTTGTTTACATATTAAAATTTAACGTTTGAAAATAAAACTATTAGCAAATCATGATCTAGCATCCCATAATGAAGTAGCAATATTGTTGCGAATCTCCTTCATCCCAAACGACCTCTCAATACAACTTCGAAGAGAAGAATGTGCACGATTGAATGCTTCTTGAGCATTAGTTGGCGGCTCTTGTTCAAATTGAGATTGATGATACCTTATTCTTGGATACGGTACCAAATATCCTTGTTTATCTGGATATCCTTAATCTACCAAATAATATCTTCCTAAAAAAAATATAACACTAAACAATTATAAAGAATAAAATTATATGATTTTTATTAGAGTTAAAGTAATACGAATATATATCATATACACGCAGTCCAACCATTCAAGTAATACAAGTAATACAATGAAATATATATCATATACAAGCTTACGGATATACGAGATGCAATAGAAAAAAAAATATACAAGTAATACAACAAAATAAATATATACATACCTACAGACGGATGATATTGCGATTGGCCGGTTGCAGACTGCGGAGCGAGGTGGCTGATGGGCGATGCTTCTGCGGAGAGTGAATGAAGATGAAGCGATTAGCGTGAAAATTGCGAATAAATAAGAATAGAAAAGGGTTTTAATTGGGAAGGGTAAATGATGTCATTTCTTTAAAATAATAAGGTTAAAGATGGAAAAAAAGTTAGGAAGCTAATAGCTTATTTTGAAACGCTATCTTAGGTAGCGTTCAAAAGTAAGCTCATATTTTAAGCTACTAGCTTATTTTAGGAACATTACCAAACAGAGCTTATAGCTTATTAATAGTTTAAAATAAGCTATAAGCTCCTAACTAAGCTCTGCCAAACAGAGCCATAGTGTGTCATCTTTACATAGGTTAAATCAAGATTTAATTTTAATTTCATCTCATGAAATGTAAACACCACTGTAACATATATATACACACACACACATATATACATCACTAGCAGTTGGTGAGATTTAATTAGTACGGCGTTAAAAGAAAATGTGTAAAATCCAGTGTTGGTTGTGAGATAGGTATGCCACCCAATCACTCCATCATTGTGCTTTCTTCGGCTACTTACCATAGTCCATGCCCTAATAAATAATTAAAGTTCTTCCCTGTATTTTGTGAACTATTACACATGAATAATACTTATTTTATCAAATTCGTTGCACAATTAAAATCTTTCTAGTATGGTCAAATCCATCACATAAGTCTTTAATTTCCAGTATAATTTATATTTCATGTGTGGTTTGCGGACGGTTGAACTCACATGTGAATTTGAGAACTATTACACATGAACGAAAAAATTTACATTTTATTATATAATAACATAGTTTATCTAGTACACATTCTTAAATAGTGTCGTATTGGGGTGTAAACGAGCCGAGCCGAACTCGAGCATAGGGTGGCTCGAGCTCGAGCTCGTTAAGGAAGGCTCGGCTCGAGTTCGAGCTCGAGCTCGCCAATTTTTGAGCTGCTCGATTGTTCGAGCTCGAGATCAAGGTCGAACTCGAATTCGAGTTCGATTTTGAGTTCAAATTTAACATGTTTAATATATATATATGGCTCGCGAGCGGCTCGCCGAACCACGAGTCAGCCGCTCGAGCTCAGTTCGAGCTCGAATTTGACCGAGCTCGAGCCGGGTTTTGACCGAACGGCTCGCGAGCAGCTCGCGAACCGCTCGACTCATTTACGCCCCTAGTGTCGTACATTTTTCTCTCATCTAAAAAAGGGGAGGCCGGGGGAACAACTTTTAGAAAAAGACATTCCTTAAGCATGATACAAAATTGATTTGTACTTGATGGAACATCATAAATTGGCTGGTAGATAGGCTACTCATTCATGGTATAGGTGGTGTGGATGCAATAATTATGAACCATTCACAATATTCAATTGTCATAAAATATAGAGTTATGATCAATTCATTCAAGTGATGGTAAAAAAAATTTAAAAAAATATAAAAAAAATACGGAGTAGTATTTTACTACGAGTTATCCTTTTCTATGTCATAATAGTTGAAAAGAAATATTGAAATATTTTCAACTCAAATTGTATAGAAATAAATTTTAAAAATATCACAATTGTACCTATTTTACTTATTTAATAATTCAATTACGCATGTCTTCAATTTAGTGACTTAATTATATAAAAATTATAAATTCAATGATTTATTTGATATTTTTACAAAATGTATGACATTGTCTTGATATGTTTATAAACATATGATGACAAGAAGACCAGAATTTAATACTCCAACTACCAAAAGTCCAAAACCTATAAATTAAAATGAAAAAAAAAAATCACCGAAGAGATAACACATGGACCACACCTTATCTTTTTCACCAAATTCACATTTCGTAAGTTGGTGAAATCGAAATGAAGTCCATTTATATATCTACGCATTTAGATATACACAATTTTCACCCAAAAAAAAATAAAATAAAAATAGATATACACACTTTTGACTTACGGAGAAACCGCAATCTTTATAAGATATACACGCATATTATATATTTACTTATTTTTCAAATATAATTTAGGTACATAATTTGTGTTATAAGTACAGAATTTCACAACACAAAACATACAAATTCATAACATAAATATATACTACGTAATTGCTAATTTGTTTCACGTACGAAAACGATACTCTTATGGTGCATAATTTCATAACACAAAATACAAAAACTCACAACATAAGACACATACATTCACAATGCACTGTGAACTTTGGTCTATGATATAAGGACTACTTGCTCATTATTGTTTCAAACCCAAAAAAAAAATAAAAAATTATAAAATTAAAAGTGAAATTTTCTCTATAATGAAATTACTCAAGGTATGATACTTCATATATGTCCATTACACATTAAATTCTTACTCTTTTAATTAAAATTTTTATGATTATAACTATTTTAACCTTTCTAACATTTGATTTACGAGAAAGTTTACATCCGTTACTAAAAAATGTGAGATGAATAAAACATATCTTTTAATTATAATTGATAAAGACCATAAATTACATATATCAAATTGACTCAACCCCAACAATTCAAAAAAAAAAAGTTAAGTGTCGTCTTATAAATATTCATTTAAATGAGCCATGAGCTGAAGATCTTGTGATCCAATGACACTAAATTGTTCCCTCATACGGGAGCTCGTGGATTCGAACTTAGTCGGGTCGATATTGATTCTTTGCGATATTATTTCAAATGAGTTTCCACACAACTTCAAATGCTTTTTCTTCCAAACGCAGCCTTATTATCGTATGTCATCGGTAACGAGAATACATACATGTTGCTTTTGTTTTACTACACTGCTCGCTTCCGTTAGGAAGCTGTCTGCGTCTTTTGGCGGGAGTGCGGGCCCCGCCACTCCTAATCCGCCATTAATCCTCCTTCTCTGTTTCTTCTCATAAATACCTCTCTTCCCTTCTCTTTCGCCACTTCATGTATACGCCGGCAGCCACCGTTTCTCCTCCACTACTCCGCCGCCTAATTAAAAAGGAGGGCAAAACCGAAAAACCGGAAAACCAGAAAACCGGAAAACTGGAAAAGTATATACAAAGTGAAACTTCTTTTTTTNTATTTAATATTATTAATATTAATATTATTATTATTATTATAATTACCATATTACTAAAATACCCCTACGTTTGGGCGGGAAAATTCTAGAGGAGGATAATTTTTTTATATATAGTATAGATTTGTAACTATTAATAATAATAATAATATTATTATATTATGGAGTGTGGGGCAGCTTTGTAATTGCACATAACGCTGCATGCAATATTAGCGGTAGTCGACATCGCCTAATCGTGCGGAAAAAACAGCGGAATCCGAAACGTGTCCACACGGCCCCGGATCACGCTCGTCCACGTGGTCATGTTTTGGGCCATCGATTTTCTGTGGGCAGTAATTACGTTGGAATCTCAAAACCTCAGATCCGAAATTCTCGGCCCTTTCTTGTAGTTGTACCCTCCAATCCCTAGCCCCTAAATTGTCTTTTTGCGGACGCTGACGTGGCAATATGATTCACACACATTTTGTATTTAAACCTCGCCAAAGTCACAATCTCTCATATTCTCATGATTTCGTTTCACTGTGGGTCGTTAAGATATCCACATCTTTAAAAGGAAATAGAATTATGGGGTTTCAAGTTTTTTTTTTTTTTTGAAAATTATTTATTAATTTTGTTAGTTTGAATCAGTTAATTATGAAAATTTTATGTTAATTTATTTTTTGGGTATATTTATAAGATGGGTTTTACCCAAAGTATACATTTGAATAACGACGGTGGGTTTCACGTCACGTCGAATCAAATGAGATATAATTGATCAATAGCGGTGGTTGAATGGACAAAATATAATTCTTGTATTAGGAAATCACCAATTTGGTTCTTTTTAGCACAACCTTGATCAAACTCATTGTATAAAGTATTTTAAATGCAAATTATCTCTATTGTATTTTGCAAGTTATTGCACATGAGCAAATTTAAAAAAAAATTGATATAATTTATGGTATGATTAATCTTGAATAGTTATAATGGTCGGGATGATAGAATGCTTGAGACATGTCTCATCTTTTTTGTTGACTTTTAAGGATGCATTCTATTTAACTTTTTAATTCTTATTTTTGTGTTTCTTAAATGTAAGAATTATATTTATATTATTTTTTAAAAAAACTTTTTCTAAAAAATCGAACAAAAACATCTTTATTTCTTTTTTGAAGTAAAAAAATCTTTAAGTTTTTTTTTTTGTTTGAAATAAAAACAATCTTTAATTAGTTAAACATGCTTAATTGTTTTTGGGTTGAGTACTAAGGATTAGGATTAGTTTATTTCTTCTTCTTCTCCTTCTTCGTCTTCTTCTTCTTCTTCTTTTTTTTTTTTCTCATTTTTCCTTTCTCTACCTTTTATTTTTACAAATTTTCAACTACATTTTTAAAATAAAATTATATAATTACAAATTTAATACACTAATGTTATAATGAAAAGTAACAAACATTAATAAAAATTTTGAAATAAAATTAATAAATAAGTTAGAACTATTTAAATTGGGTTATTTTAATTGTTACAAGTGTGATTCTGGAGGACTTGTCGTGTTTAAATTGTTGTTTGCAAGGGAACAAAAAAAAAAACAAAAAAACAAAAAGAAAAAAGAGAGGAGTAGAAAAGAAATAAAACAAAAAAGTAGGTGAACTAAAAAGGAAAACGAAGAAAGGGAAAAATAATGATGAAATTGTGAGGGAAAAAGAATGAAAAAATGTTGAAAACATGAAAAGAAAAAAAAAAATAAAAAAAAAGGAAAAAGAATAGGAGAGGGATAGTACTAGGTATTGGTATATATGATTCTTCTATAATAGTTATGCCATAATATCAAATTTGTTACCGAGTACTTTCTTAAAAGGTGCGTGACACTTTAATTTTTCTTTTTGTAGTAAAAAATGAGAATTGATATCATCGAGGCCAACAAAGCTCAATCTCACACCTCATGCACTCCTGTTATAATTTTTATTACATTAATTTTCTCAACTTACGATAAACTAATTCTAAGCCCCCATAACTTCTGCCCAAGAAACGCTAGATGAAATAAATCATAAGTAAGTCGCTCACTGAGTCATTAGTTTACATCCTACAACACTATGTGCAAAAGAAATTTTATCACTTTTTTAAGCTTTGGGTCTCTCATGCCAATAATTTGATTCACTATGGTCTAGTTCGGCATAACTTTCTTGCAACTTGTGTGCATGTATCTAGTCATATTGTATAAATTCAATTAAGTTTCATAACAAACTCATAAATGAAGGACGAAATATCAAACCCATCATTTTCATGTCATATAACCAAATGTTGTCTTCCATTTCCATTCACTACGAAAAAAAAAAAAATTCTAAATATACCTCTCTATAAAGTTGTCAAAAACAAGCTAATTTCGCCCGTCCTACCCGCCCCATCCCACAATAAATGTAGGGTGGAGTTTAATTTTCGAGACCCTCTAAAGTGGAGGACTTTAAAGGCCACCCCACCAGTCCGCTTTGACAATACTAGCTCTCTATACAGTGCTCATACCATCAAAACGGAATAAGTTTGTTAGTTGGACCGACCTGCAATAAAGATAATATGAACTTTAATTTTTGAAACCCCAAAAATGACGGACTTTAAATTCCGCATCACTAGCCCGCTTTGACAGTATTACTTTTTCATGCGTTGCTCATACGCATCACTAGTTATTCAAAAAAAAAAAATGTTAGACATGGTCTTCGACTCACCAGCCTACATTAAATGTGTTTAAGGGATGAAAGCATGAAGCCCATACAATAATTTCCCTTTTAAGAAGGGTCAATTGGTCAAAGGTCACCATCATCATCAAAGACCATGGAAGCATGATTGAGGTTTGGGCCCTTCATCCTTCCATGGATGATTAGATTCCAGTTTGGTCTCTGGTTGACCAGCAAAACCCTCATTAATTTCCAGTCTCCATCTAAATAGCTCATTGCCTTCCAATTATCCAAGTCCCATCCTACACCATTTGCATATCATATTGTAGAGTCACTCTCATTACATGTGTACATTCTTTAATGTTTGAACCGAAAATTACACAATTTTTGTCCAATCTTCGTACTTGGAACTATGTACCAGTTATGCGTTGCGAAACAAAAAGCTGTATTGCAATTTGATATGCCTCTATAAACATGAAAAAAGACGTGTTTATGATTAATACCATTAATTAATTTCAATGTCTTTGTCATATGTGTGGACAGGAAATTACAAATTTATGTGGAGAATTTTATATATTGAAAGAAATTCTTATTTCAAGAACCCTCATATACTAATAATTTATCTATAAATTTACACTAGTTACGCAACTATAAGCAAAAGGATAAATAAGTTATACCGCAATTTATTATATGTCGCTATAAATATCACACATAAAAAGAAATGCTATTCTATTATTCTTGCATCAAAAATTCAATCTTTATCTATTGATACTATACTCAGAAATCTACACTAATTATTACACAACGTGAATCAAAATGAGAAAATTAGATTAGTCACAATTTACATATCACTGTAAATATGAAAATATACACTTACAATATAAGTTTTTGTCATAACTTCTTCAATATGAATTGAGAAATACAAAATTTGTAGAGAATTTTATATGATTATTAGTGAGAGAAATTATTGTATTTAATGATTCAAATCATCATCTAACGTTGTGTTGGGGATTTATAATATACATATATGTAATTTTACATTATTTATCAACCAGCTGGTTTGCCCGAGAGGTTAAGGGGGAAGACTTAAGATCTTCTGCACATAAGTGCGCATGGGTTCGAACCCCATAGCCAGCATTTTTTTTTTGCTATTTTGTCTTCTGCCCACTCCGAGCCCATGGGCCAGTAGATTGTTGGATGGACTGCATTCAATTCTTTAAATATGTACTGGGCCTTAATGGAGCATAGTGGGATTTTACTCGTCATATTGTCTTTGGGTTGTTTGTTGATACTTAATACTTTATGGGGGAAGGAATGAAGGATGGGCCTTTGACCGTTGCAAATTTTAATGTGGATCGTGGTCTATATGCCAGCATGGACCGTATCATTTAATTAGAGCTAATTTTGATTCATTGAATATTAACCTTTATCAAACTTTATCATTGACTTCCAATTGGATCATAAATTATTTCTTGACTATTAACATTTATCATCGACTTTCAATTTGACTATAAATGATCCATTGACTATTGATTTTGTTCCAAATTTGGTCACCCAATTAAATATTCATTTGGTAAACATTAAATTTAAAGGTAATAATGTAAAATTTGGTTAGCTATGTTTGAAGGTAGTTGTGATTTAAGATTCAAACTCAGCTCGAGATCATTGGTTAATTAAGTTGGAAGTGATCCATGTCATCTTATCCACACATGAGGTATCCGGATTAACTGTTACTGATATGTCAAATGTTCTAACTAATAGCGAATGCACAACTTTATTTTGTCTTACACTCAATCCCTTCCAACACTGTCATCATCCCCAATTGTACTCAAACTCGCGACCTGTTGGTTGCTATGATATCAATTGTCATGACTTAACACTTACAACTAGGTCAATTAAAGTTGTATATAGCTAGTAGAAAATGCAAAATTTTATTTATTTATACTTACATAACAGTACGTTAGCGTTACATTTCGATGATAACATACTGAGATCGACTTTCTAGCTTTCATCCAACACGGGTTTAGAATTTAGAAATTAAAGCATTGGTGAAAGCAAAGATGGATTGATTATGTGATGGGAGGCTATGCTTAAGACATAATTCAAGACACGAAAACATCAATGCAAGGAGTGGCAAACATGGGAAGTGGGACCCTATCTAGTATGCAAACGTACGAGAAACTAAAAACATAATTGTTAGAGTTGCCTTGGTACCGAAGGCACCACCATTATCTCTTAGCTTGTTTCCACATTCTTGATGTTATTCCTTTGTCATTGGGCATTTGAGCATCATTGTGGTTGAGGAAATTAAGGCTGCTTATCTTTTAATCTTTTCCTCTCTCTGGGTCACTGAAATTTTGACCAAACAAGATTATTGTTTTAATTGGATCACTTAAAGAATGATGATTTT
>CM008338.1:3362436-3374890 GCA_002525835.2 Ipomoea batatas | reverse complement strand
GGCAATCATGTGTAGTTTAAGTTAGTTTACTTCATTGTAGATCTTTTGTTAGGTAGGGTCATAAGATTGATTTTATTTACATTTTCTGATAGCGGATGTGATTTTTTTATTTTTTATTTTCATAAATCAGAAGTTTTTCAAAGATGCAATAAGCATGCATATACTAGACAAGCCATTTAATGATGTCCAATAACTTTAAGCCTCCATAGTCAAGTGGCACAACGTCTACTTCATGAAATAAGTTCATGGAAGAATTTTTATTGTTATTGATAGGGACATGCCTTAGAGTTTGATACTAGAGGTGTCCAATCAATGATTTCAATTCGGCTAGTTTAATACTGTTCTAAAATATAGACAAATGTAAATAATTTTATTAATAAAAGTTACTCATTTTATGCAATAGATGGATAATTTGTTTGGTAGAAACCGATATATTGACAAGAATTGAGAGAAAAATGAAAATATTTGCAAGATATATATATATGCCATTTAATTTTTTTTTTTTTGAGTGGTGTCGATTAATACTACTATCATGCTTGGTGGCGATAGAAACTTGTAGTCACTAATTGAGAGTGTATACTATGTAAATTACGCTCTTGTGTATTAGTCTGCAAGCCACTATAAATTGCATCAGGTATTTTAATTATATCAAAATAATTCGTAAGAGAATGGAAAATAATTTCTTCTATTGATTTTTTATTCCTTTTTAAGTAGACGGCATTAAAAATAGTAACAAATAAAAGCAATAAACTAAATAAATATACAAAAGCAAGTATATTATCCGTCTGCGGTCTATCCCTCAAGCATTAAAGGATGACATCATGGTCGTATTTTTTTTTAATGATAAGAAAATTATGTAACCATTCATTTTATTTTTGTGTAATAAAAAATCACTGAATCATGCCAGTATTATTAGTACCTTTTCGTAGAAATCATGAAAAACGGCAATAATAAGTCAAAGTTCCAACTAATCCTATGACCAACATAAAAAGCTGTCACAATGCCTCCAACTCATATTAAAATATTAAATGCCAATTTTGAATACTTTATCTCTTTCTAAAATAGGTAAGTGTATTTAATTATAATAAAATATAAAATATTATTGTTATAATAACAATAGATAAATATCAAAATTTCAAATGAATGGAAAATAAATCTTATATAAGACTATTTTACCGTAAGATATGTAATATTATTTTTAATAAATGTATAAAGGAGTATTACATTTTAACTAAAAATTGTTAAGCATCTTGCGATCTCATATAAGACTTATTCAAACTAAAAATATCACTCCCACATACCATACTTATATGAGCAATGGAGTACAAATACACCTTGCATGAAAAAGTCACTACACGAGCTCAACTTTATTTGAGAGAATAGTGAGATCGAAACAAACATAACAATGCTAATGAAGGGGACTCCTCCTTCAACCTTCTTGTACAGCATATCAAGGAAATGATGAAACGTTTTAATCATATTATCATTAGCTTTGTTAGTCGATAAGTGAATCAGGGTTGTCCATGCTTTAGTGTGAGAGTCTAATTCCATGACAGATTGTATAGAATAGTGTGAGCACCCTCCTAATTTCTTATGTAATAATGTGCTTCGGTTGGATTAATGAAAGATTCTTGTTTTATTCTTAAAAAAATAAACATAACAATGAGCGCGAATTGAATTAAAACGGTTTAGCCATTCTAATTGCATTATTTTAACCGACCCCTTATCCCCCAGATTAAAATTTTTGTCACTAGAGAAGTTTACTGCTTCAATTTCTTCACTTGCAACTTAATATTAGACAAACTTAACCGAAAAATATTATACTCCACCTACTTGATTATTTCTTTTCAAGCATATTATATATATTTTTAGATTAGACCACGAGATGTCCTGAGTCGACTCTAACGGTAAGAGACACCTTTAAACTTGTCGGCCGGCTTAATTAAGGAACAAAGTGCTAGCCAGATTAATTTTTCTATGCAAGAGTGTGTTCAAACTCCTGATTTCTTTTAAGGGACAAGAGTGCACGACCGGTCACGCCAACCAAACTGGTTCCAAGCATATTATATTGATGAATAGGGAATATAATGGATACAAATGTGAATCGGACTTACTACAATTGGCTATATTTAGCCGTTTATATCAGGTAAAGGGAAAAAGGTTCCATTAATAAACGGCTAGTATACATTAAATGTTAAAATTTGTTATATTATACTGTATATGTATATATCCTTATTACAGTTGCAGAGAAAAGGCTACTGGTGAAAGAGACAAATTATGTATACGTAGACTCGGGAGAGATAAAGGAGAGAGAGAGAGAGAGGGAAGAAGAAAAACGGCGAAACACCATAAGATATGATAAGAGTATTAAATTGCTTGCATATTCAGTTGAGTCGAGTTGTTTTTTTCCCCTGATTTTCCTCATCCCTGTCGTTCTCTCCATTCAATTATCATCAGTTATCGCACCGTTTCCACTCTCTCCTCCATCCGCAATTCGGAAGAGGGGATTTCTGAGGGGGAGAAATGGGAAACCGGTTTATGTGCATGGCGAAGAAGGATTCGCGGGAGAATGGGAGAGGCGGCGCGTCTCGGAGCAAGAGAGCGGAGAGGTCGAAGCGGAGGACGGCGATGGAAGAGGAGTTGCTGCAGAGGCAAGGTTTGGCGATGGCGATTCAGCAGCACCAGTTGTCTCAGCGGTTCGAGGGGTCCATGTCGCGCCGGATTGGGCCCACCGCTTCTCGCCGCCGCAACGAGCTGCCGGAATCTCTCAACGACTCTAAACAGGTCACCATTTTGGCTTTTCGTTACTGTTTCTTACTCCATTGTAGTTCGTGGTGATTTTTAGACCTATAATCTTCTTAGGTGAACCCTCTTTAGTTTTGCTGCTATTTCCTTTGACGAATTCTTTCCCCCTTTTGGAGATTCCTAAAAAAAAGTTTTAGGAGGGATAGGAATTAGGAAAAGATGAAAAAGGAGAAGGCTAATCAAGTTCAGATATTTATTGTAGATGCAATTGCTAGATTGCTATACCATGGACCAGCGTTATATTGCATTGTGAACTTACACAAATTATAACACATTATGTAACTAAATTTAACCGTTTTTGTACATGTAAACAAATAAATTGAGCATAATATGATAGTTAAAGTACAGAATGTGTCAATAAGGTTATTTTTGTACCAAGGACTACAATACCGTAGACCCTGGTCCACGGTATAATTTGCCTTGTAGATGCTAGGTGGCTTTTTTCTATTCCTATAGCTATTAATTTTACTGTCTTTTTATGCAATGATTGAAGGATAAAACAACAGTCTTCACTATGCCCAATGCAAGTAATACTAGAAATAGCAATATTTGCTCACAAAATATGAAATTCCCTTATCAAGATAGTGGATGAGTAAATCATTGTGATTTAGCGGGCCATTAAGTGAGAGGAAGAGTGCCTGTTGCCTACAAGGAGCTTGCCACATTGGTGGCAACTCCCACACTACGGCTAAGACTCGATTCTGCCTCATTGCCTACTATCTACCACTCAAGAACCTATTAGCTGCCCGTGCAGGCTAGAAATAACAATACTTCTATGGAGATTGGCTGTGCTACTTAACTATGTGTTAAGAGAGGGATAAAAAGGGCATTCAAGATTTCTAGCTATTTAAATAGTGATTTCTGATTAGTGAATCTTGATTCTGAAGGCAAGAACAGTCTATCAATATCTGTCTTTAATGTGCAAATCATTGTTGATGTCTGAATTTTGTATTATATTCATGCATAGATACATATTTGGTTGCCATTGTTGCATAATAGGTGGCCTGGAACTAGGGAGATGGTTGATGTTAGATTGATGAATGGTCTATCTCTGTACACTTCTTTATGCAGTTTATTATGTTTAGTTTTAGATGCTTATAATGATTTGTATTCTGAATTGACTTAGAATTGTATAGTTTTTGCTCTTTTATAATCCCATTTATAGCCAATGTTTTTGTCCTGAGCTTTCTACCTTGGGCTGTTCCCCTATGGAACCTTATAAGTTATAATCACACGTTGACTTCTTGTCGTGGAAATCGAACTCCGATTAAAATATATTTGCAGAGGAACTGAATTAATCAAAAGGAGAAAACATGATAGGAAACAGTTGAGTTGAATGATAACCATCAAACAAGTGTGAAGTCTTATTGTGGAGTTGAACTAATGAGAAATATCTGGTGCAGTCACTGGAAATCTTGGAGAACATTAAAACAAAGAAGTTTGTTTTGATACATGGAGAGGGATTTGGAGCTTGGTGTTGGTACAAAACTGTTGCTTTACTGGAGGAAACGGGATTGCATCCTACTGCGTTGGACCTCACAGGATCTGGCATCGATCTGACAGATACGAACAATATAACAACACTGGTAGAATACTCAAAGCCTTTGATTGATTATCTCCAGAACTTACCAGATGATGAAAAAGTAAGCGACTTTTTGCAAGATTGATTTGTTTCCTCTTCCTTTGTTCTAGCGGAGATCATCTTGATATTTCAGCAGAAATAAGTATATTTATGCATTCTTCTACTAGGTGATTTTGGTCGGTCATAGTACTGGAGGTGCTTGCATTTCGTACGCATTGGAACATTTTTCCCAAAAAATTGCAAAAGCAGTTTTCCTTTGTGCTACAATGATATCTGATGGGCAAAGACCTTTCGACGTGTTTGCTGAAGAGGTACACATAACATATTCAATATTTTGTTATATGCAAGATAATCTAGGGTAGTGCTTTGACTGCGGGTGAAGTTTTTTCCATGGTTTGTTAGAAACAAGAAAATAATTGTCTTATAAACCGAAGTTTTAACATGTCAAGACAATATCTGCTCTCGTCTAAAATTGACATGGTTCATACCTGAGTATGTTGATGTTTTCAATCCCGAGCAGATTGCACATGATTCATAATTTTTCTACTAGTCATTTTCATTCTTAACGTGCTCAAAACGAATCTCCTCTGCAGCTTGGTTCTGCAGAACTTTTCTTGCAGGATTCCAAGTTTCTGGTCTATGGCAATGGTAAAGACAAGCCCGCTACTAGCTTCATGTTTGAGAAGGAGCAGATGCGGGGGTTATATTTCAATCAATCTCCAACGAAGGTACTCTCATCAGTTAAGCGCAAGTGCGCAACTCTAAAAGCATTCTTCTATTAATTTATCTCGAGTTTGTAATCAACCATCGGGATAAGTCTATTCTACATAAATTTTGTTCTAATGCACCAGAAAATGAGTTCAATATACACATAAATCGCAGAGGGGTTTGCATTATTTGTTCTATTACAGATATATTGCATTATTTACATGCCATTAAGCAATTAATTCATGTATCTGGTTTATTATTGAAGTGATAATGTCCTTACACAATCCACGAAACTAAACTTTGAGTTTTTGGACCAAAAACGCCCTTCCCCAAGCAACAGACAAGAAATATGAATACACTAACTGAAAATTCGAGGAAAGACTGCTTGGTTGAGCTTGCATTGTGTCGTTTGATGGTTTCAGGATATGGCTCTGGCAATGGCTTCAATGAGACCCATACCTCTCGGCCCGATGATGGAGAAGCTGTCATTGACACCCGAGAACTATGGGGCCAGCCGGAGATTCTATGTCCAAACGTTGGATGACAATGCACTTTCTCCCGATGTCCAAGAAAAGATTGTCAGGGAAAACCCTCCTGAAGGAGTCTTCAAGATCAAGGGCAGTGATCATTGCCCTTTCTTCTCAAAGCCACAGTCACTGCACAAAATTTTGCTTGAGATTGCTCAGATTCAGTAGAGGATTCAACATCTTCAAGAAGCAGCACAGATGAATTCTTTTTCAGACAGTGAAAATAGCTTTTTCCCTTTTTTATGAAACCCAAAGATGTGTAATAACTCAAAGTTTTCTTGTGCAGAAATCAGTTTGCCAGTGAATATGAGATATGGAAGCTCCAAAGTGTGACTAGCAGCATTTTCAAGCATAATATATACATATATAATAATGCGCATATTAGTCCTGAAACATTGGTCTAGTGGATGGAGAAGAGTTGCTTATGGTAGAAGTGTACAATATGGTATTGAGTCTTGAAATTAAATTGATTTAATTTATCTCATCATAGGTCTGGGCATGGTTCTAGTTCATGGGATGAATAGTAATTGTGAGAAATAATAAAACATTAAAGAGCATCTGTGGTCAAGAGAAAAACATTAAAGAGCATCAATGAATTGAGACTAGAGAAATAATATGAGTATATTTTTAATGTGAATTCGATTAAGAAAGAATTACTTTTAATTATTAAAATGTTTCCTTTAATTACTAAGGTGTTATTTTTTATTTTTTTTGATAATAAAAACTTAATGCATTAAATAGGAAGAAAGACAATCAAGAGGGGAGGGTGTTAATTATTATTTTTAAATATTTAATTTAATGCAACTAAAAAAGTTTCACATTTAACAAAGGTGTCTTCAAACAATCAAACAT
Organism: Ipomoea batatas; assembly: GCA_002525835.2. Classification (NCBI taxonomy): domain Eukaryota; kingdom Viridiplantae; phylum Streptophyta; class Magnoliopsida; order Solanales; family Convolvulaceae; genus Ipomoea; species Ipomoea batatas. The sequence continues at coordinate 3,368,416 of CM008338.1, read as the reverse complement.
TGTCGAAAAAATTCCTTTTTTTTTTTTTTGAAAGTGTCGAAAAAATTCCTAAATTAAATTATGGTATCATATTTTACGTAGTATGTGCGTTAGAGAAGAATTAGGATTAGTAGACACCCGAAATGTCAAAACTACCCTTTGCAGCTCCACTAGTCCTGGTTGGACGTCCACCGAACAGTTGAGGGCTATTGTGTCATTTCACATGAAGGTATCCTTGTGTGTCTAGTCTTCACCACTGCTTAATAAGTCGTCGTTTCTTTCTCTTGCAAGCGAAGTCATCCCTTTCTCCCTCTACAGCAAAAACCATCACTCACGGTTAGCCAATTCTTTCATCTATCTATCTTAAATTCATTTGTTCTCTAATCGTTGGGCGTGTTTCAATTGTTTTGTGATTCTTGGGCGTGTTTTTGCTTCAAAATTTGATTTTTTTTTTTGTTTGCTTGCCATCGATTCATGCCTAACATAAAGGTTGAGTTTTGGGCCGTGAAGGGATTTCTTCTGGCTACCCTTTTTGTTGAAATTTGAATGCTAGTGCTCTATAATTGGCGTGTTTTTTAGTGTTCATGGATCAACCTTAATTGTGTGTAAGCATGTTGTTGATTTAGTACTTTTGGATTTTTAGTATGTTGGATGTTTGCCATGTTCTTTGGGTGACGAGGTAAACCTGCACCCACTATCCGTATCGCCTTGGGTAAATCAGCCTAGGTTGCCGAGCTGACATAGGCAACTTTTATTGAGAATTGAACTTGTAACATTCTTTTAGTAAGTCAAAAAGTCTTACCAATTTGTATGGGTTGTCTCTTTTTGCCATGTTTTTGTCTTTACAAGATAGTAATTCATATATATATATATATATATATATATACCATTCATTGATGATGTTCTTTGTTGTTCCACTTTGATTAGTGAATTGATTGAATGCTGTTTGTGGATTCCTGGAAATCATGGTGTGTTTTTGGCCTCAGATAATGGGTGGAAGTGAGATTTGTGATGATTGGGAGTCGGCTGATGGAAGAACTTTGGTTTTAGTTGGAAGGACCGGGAATGGAAAAAGTGCTACTGGTAACAGTATTCTTGGAAGGAGAGCATTCAAGTCGATGACTAGCTCGGCTGGTGTCACGAGTACTTGTGAGTTCCAGAGAACTGTGTTGGACGATGGGCAGATTATCAATGTCATTGACACTCCCGGTATGTTCATGCTATTAATTTTCGAAATATAACATTTGAAGTTTTCTCTTTTATGGTAAATGGTTTTAGTTGTTTTGAGTGTGGGTTGTATTGGAACGTTTACTGGTTGTTGCAGGGTTGTTTGATTTTTCTGGTGAATCTGAGTTTATCGGGAAAGAAATTGTTAACTGCATCAACATGGCCAAGGATGGTATACATGCTGTTCTTGTAGTTTTCTCTGTTAGAACCCGGTTTCAAGAGAAGAAGAAGCTGCTGTTCAGAGCTTGTGCGATTTTTTTGGAAGCAAATTGGCTGACTACATGATTGTTGTTTTCACGGGTGGGGATGATCTCGAAGAAAATGAAGAAACTTTGGAGGATTATTTAGGTCGTGACTGTCCCGAGCCTTTGAAGGTATAATATAATCTGCTCGTAGATCAAATTATCTTCCAAGTCTCAATCTTGTGTCTTTTGCAGCTTCGTCATATTCATAGTTTTGTGTATTCCAATTCGACGGTCTACCTATTTTTGATTGTCTTATGTGTTATATTTTTTGGATTTATGGTGTTCTATTTCAGGAAGTTCTTAAGAAGTGTGGAAATAGGAGAGTGCTTTTTGATAATAAGACGAGAGATGCATCTAAGAAAGCCAAACAAGTGAGAGAACTACTTAGCCTTGTAAACATCGTGGTAGAACGTAATTGTGGGATAGCATACACAGATGAGATATTCTCGAACTTGAGGGTATGTCGTTCTTTAGACTCATTGTTTGTGTTCTTTTGATTGTAATATCACCCCAGTACTCAGGATGCTAATTCTGTTATTCAACAGGATGGAGCAGTTAGGCTTCGCAATCAAACTGCAGAAGTTGAGTCCTCGAATGGATACACCAAACAAGAGATATCTTTATTGAAGGATCAAATGCAAAAATCGTATGCAGACCAGCTTAAGCGAATCACTGAAATGGTATGTCAATTGAAGAAGTTTATTTTTTGTTATTTTAACATGCTGAACTGACATTACTGAGGTCTAAACGAGAAAAATATGGTTCCTTAATGCCAAACCGGACTAGTTTGAGATTAACTCTTTGTTGCGTTGTGCTAACACTACCGACTAGTCAGTTGTGTATCCACAATTAAAATCCACGTCCTTGTGAAATAGAACTATTCCCCGTTTTAGTGAAGTTGGCCTTTAGAGATCATATCAGTTTACGTGATGATAGTTAGCTAGGGAAGTAACGGGTAAACTTCAAAGTGAAGTTGTCTTGTATGTCTGCCATTGTTATGCTCGACATTTATGAAGCTTATGCATTGACAGGTGGAGTCTAAGCTGAAGGAGACGACTCATAGGCTTGAGGAGCAATTAGCAAAAGAGCACAGTGCCCGCTTGCAGGCTGAGGCGAGTGCAAGAGAAGCTCAGGAAAGATCCAACGATGAGATTCGTAAGCTGAGGGAGAATCTCGAGAGAGCGCAAAGGGAGACTGAGGAGCTCCGCATGCAAGCTAGAAATAGTGGGTACCATATTCTTTGACAAACTTCTTGGTGTTCATATCTATCTATTTGAGAATGCTTGTGTTTAACTCTTTTGTCACTTAGGGCTAAGATTGATCATCCTACTTGGTGCCCCTTTAATAATTTGATGCATTCCCTATTTATTTGTGCTATCGTATTCTTGTAAAGTAGCAAGTATATTTTAAGAATAAAAATATATTATAGTGTTAATTTTTAGGGTTACTCCTAAAATGGGATTCATCAACAATTGGCATGAAGTGACTCTCCCAAATGGAGGTCATGGGTGTGAGTCTGAGTAAGGGTGGTATTGACTTTTTGTGTGCCTAGGTAGATTGAGAAAATATATTTGAATAGATTGTAATAGTCTAACACTCTTTGTGTGTTTCGGTAGGTTGATAAAATATATTTGAATAGATATTGCAATGTGTGTGTGCGTGTGCGCGCAAAACATATTTATTTTGTAAATGAAGTAGCAAGTATCGAGATAACTATTTATAAAAATCTAATTACTTATACGTGACTTAGAAAATGGGGATTTCCCCCAAAGGGGAAGAGGACTTAGAAAATGGGGATTTCCCCCAAAGGGGAAGAGGCTAAAGAAAATTAGATCTAAAGAATGGGAGTTGTTCTGAAAAATCCTATCATTTTGCCTTAAAAATTTCCACGCTGTGTCTCGAACAAATATTGAATTTCACGATATTTTTCATAATACTATTGAAATATAGGAGTATCTCAGTATGATGGATCAATTTCCTTTTTAGTTCGATTTATTACAAAATAATAAATTCAGTTCCTACTCAATTCTTCTATATCATCCTATAATCCCCTCTTATATTTATTCAAAATTAAAAAATAAAATAACAAAAAGAAAAAAGAAATCAAGCTGTTGAATTAACCGACCAGATCAGTTAATTTGGTTCGATTTAACTAACCGATTAACCAAATGTACACCTCTATCTTCTCTTTGATCTAAAGAACACACCTGCATCATTGCATCAATCAACCTGCATAAGGATGTATATTGTGTAAACTTTGATCTTGTGTAATAGTTTAAAAATTACACCCAAAAATCCCATAAAAAACTTTATGCAATGAACTTGATTGAGAGAGTATTGATAAGAATTGAACTCGTGATTATACTTAATTTCTGTTGCATGCTTGCTGAGCTCCCTTATTATTATTTTTTTTAATAACTTCATTTATTTACGGAGTATTATTTTTGTTGTTGTGGAGGTCTTTTCATAATTCTAGTCCAACAACTATTGTTATAATATCATATATCGTTTTTTCACTTTTAAAATTTGTAATTTAAGTATACGACTTTCAATTTAATAATAATTTTAGTCCTTTTGACGATTTCTCAAGTAAAATTTTATCAATTATGCATGAATAAAATTATCTTCATTGTAATATTTTTTTCCAAACTTTAGTTTTATTTTTTATTTTTTTGAATACAATTAACTCTATTACATTGTAATATCTGTTCAAACATACTTTCCCAAACCTTAGCTTAATTCCAAACAAAAAGACTATTTTCCCCTTCATTCTTTCCCCGTTTCCCGCCTCCGCATCTCAACACCCAATGTAGGAAGAAGTTAGGGAAAATTAATAAGCTCAACTTTGGCAAAATTTTGTCATTTATAATCTTAAAAATGTAGACTCTTGTAAAATTGTGTGAGAGGTTGTCAGAATGACCAAAATTGCTACTAAATTGAGATGATTACAGTATACAATTGTGAGAGCAAAAGTACAAAAACTCTTTTGGTATTTAATTATGACATCAATTTTGAGATTATTGTGTGATATAATGCACGTGAGTATAGATATGTGTACATATGCCATATAGGCACATATCTAGCTAGTCTTCTATATCTATCACACATTATGTATCCAATGTTTATTCTTGGAAGTGATATCTCACCATTCAATGTTAGGAGTGCCATGAAGGTTAGCGTTGTTCGTGCTTACAATGTACCGGAAAGGAGAGGAAGCAATGCAATCAGAAGCAGGGAGGTTGTGTTTTTCGTATTGAAATTCATATACATGAATTATGAATATCAAAGAGATAGGAAAAAAATGCAGGATTTTTCATTTCTTACAAACAAGTATGATGCCTTCTCCCAATACTGCACAGAACATACATACAGTACATACTCCGTACTAATTAGTGTTTATGTTAAATAAAAAATAATAATTGTAGTTCATAAAACTGTGTATTAAACGCAGTGAACTTAAAAGAATAATAGTTATTTACACTTCTTCTTTTTGCTTTATTATAGTAGATAATGTAAAATCCATCTCATATTCTATAGTCATGAGGATTTTAATTCGTTGATTTACACTCCTCTAAGATGCAAACAAAAACATGAAAGGCAGAATGCTGTCAAGCCTGCAAGCAAATCCATCATCGTATAACTATATCATATACATTCATCTATCAAGTTAATAACTCAGTAATCAGAAAGTAGGTTCATTAAACATTTTGCACTTCACTCATAGCTTTTAATTTCAATATATTTATATATGCAGGGAACATTGGTACATGCCCACATCCCAAAAGAATTGGTTCCAAAATTCATTAACAATTTTAAGGAAGGTTCAGTTTGGGCTGTTAAGAATTTCTTGGTCATCACCAATTTCTACACATACAGGACTAGGGCTGAGCAAAACCCGAAAAAACCGACAAACCCGACCGAACCGCCGGCCGAATAGCAACTGCCGAACCGGGCCGAACCCGAACATTAAAAACCGAACCGAACGTCTGAAACGACGTCGGTTAAGTGGCTGCGGGTTGGGGGCTCCAAAAATGCATCCGAACCGTCCGATTACCCGATCAAATCTAGGGTTAGATATGCTATGTATTATACGACGTCGTTTGGTGTTGTAGTATATATATCCTTAGATAGGGCTTGAGGCTTCCGTAACTCCTCATTTGCGCAGTCGCGACTCATCCTAGGGTTTTCAGACCTCTCTGATTTCTCTCATTCTCTGAGTTCTCTCACTCTCTCAGACCTCAGTCGCGAATCGCGATCCCTCTCTGTTGTCGTTCTCGACTTCTCTAAATCTCTAAGAGTCTGAGACTCTGAGTTCTCTCGTTCTTCGTTGGTGACTTCCACAGTTCTACCCGGTGGCAGTTGGTGACTTGGTTGAGTGGTTCTGTTCGAGTTCGACTGGTGGAAGCCCGACGCCCTACTGGTGCCTGTCGGAGACCGTTCGGCTGTTTCATCTGGGGATATCTGTGCTAGAAGCCCTTGTTCTCCGGGGTATTTGTGAGAAAGGAAGTAGGTATTCAAACCCTAGTTTA
>CM008338.1:3311107-3323933 GCA_002525835.2 Ipomoea batatas | reverse complement strand
ATTTCTCACTCTTGTTGACCTCCTGGGCTGTGAATGTTCCAAATCAGTCTGTGGCACTTGGCTGTCATGGGCTGAATCATTTGAAATTTCATTGCTCAACCCATCATTAGGTGTACTGCTGCCCATCTCATCAGTGTATTCAAGATCCCTATCATCACCATTTTCATTTTCATAGTTTCTACTGTCATCAGCATCTGTTATAATCCTGGGACTGGCAGAACTCTCCAAAGGCTCAAAAGGAAAGTTTGATTCAACATAAGTAGGGATGATTGGTAATGAAGGATTGAGTATCCCATGAGTGGATGTTTCTGCACTTTCTGCATTCTGTTTGTAGAGTGGAAATTCCTGTTCATAAAACTTAACATCTCTTGAAACAAAAACAGTTTTGTTAACCAAGTCATACAAGATATATCCTTTTACATTAGCTGGAAAACCCAAGAAAATACACTTCCTTGCTCTTGGTTGCATTTTGTTTCTTCCTTGTGAAATAGTTGCCCCAAAGCATAAACATCCAAAGGATCTGAGCTCATCATAGTCTACTTCCCTTCCAGTTAACAATTTAAAAGGAGTATTCCCATGGAGTACATCAGTTGGCAACCTATTGATAAGGTAAGAGGCATGGAGAACACAATGACCCCAGAACTTAGTGGACAATCCAGACTGAAACTTCAGGGCCCTGGCTATGTTTAAGATGTGTTGATGTTTCCTTTCTGCCACCCCATTTTGTTGGGGTGTATACACACAAGATTTTTGATGGACAATTCCTTTCTCACTGAAAAAGCTATTCATTAAGAACTCATTCCCATTATCTGTCCTCACTGTTTTAATCTTGGTTGAAAAATGAGTGTGCACATAGTTATAAAAGTTTTGGAAAATGGACTTAACTTCTGACTTATTTCTCATTAAATGTAGCCAAGTGAATCTACTGCAATCATCAACAATAGTCAGAAAGTAATGCTCTCCTTTTAAAGAGGCTACAGCAAAAGGACCCCATACATCCATGTGCACTAGATCAAAACAGTTTTCAGCTTTAGATGTACTAACTGGAAAGGATGACCTTTTATGTTTAGCAAGATGGCAAGTCTCACACACAAACTCATAATTTTTATTGAGAGAAACAACTTTTATTCCATTCAACAGAGGTATTTTAGGAATAGGATAGTGCCCTAGCCTATTATGCCACAACTTCACTGTCAAGCTATTACAATGAATCTCATCAATTCTATCAACACATTGAGCTTTCTTTCTCACAGGAGGTTCACTGATAAGATATAGTCCATCCTTTTCCTTAGCAAAACCAACCATTGTCCCATGAATTCCCTGGATATTACAGAAATCAGCCCCCAAGACAATTTTACAGCCTGTCTGTTTAGCCAGTCTGCTAGCAGAAATTATATTGAAGCCAAAAGATGGAATATATAAAACATTATGAAGCAACACATTCTTATCAAGTCTGACTTGTCCTATATGAGTAACATTTACTGTCTCACCATTTGGTAGCCTAACAGATAAGCCCTGAGTTCTGTGGCACACTTCAAAATACTCTATAGAACATATAATGTGATCTGTTGCTCCTGAGTCTAATATCCATGTAGAATGTGGATTTAAGATAGCATTAATATGGATATTAGAAATACCTTCATTGTGAACTTCCACTGTTTCTTTGAAGTCTGGTTTGATCCCTAAATTAGCCACTGTCATGACAGCACTACTTGAGGCAAGATTTCCTTTGTTCTGATTCTGCAAAAGAGACACAAGTTTGTGAAATTGATCAGCAGACAAACCTATCTCATTTGCTTGGTTTACAGAGGCATTCAACCCCTACTGCATTTCTTGAGGCTGTCTATTCTTGGATTTGTATCCAGCTACCCATCCGGGGAGATATCCGTGTTTCTTATAACATTTCTCGATAGTGTGACCTAACATACCACAAAAGGTACACTTAGGCACACTCTTTCCTCCATTGTTTGTGAATTTCTTCTTGTAGTTAGAGGCTGCAGCTGCCACAACCAACTGTTCTTCTCCAGTTTGTGTTTGATTGTTTTGAACTGCATTAGACTGAATGATATCACCACACTTCTGAAGCATTGATCCTCTGATTTTCCTTTCAACCTTCAGTGTCATGTTAAGAACCTTCTGCATATCTGGAATTGGATCCATAACCAGAACTCCAGATTTGATACTCTCATATTCTTCATTTAGACCTTCTAGGAACCTTATTATCTGATCTTCTTCTCTCTGTTTCTGCATTCTTTGCATAAGAGTACAGGAACACTTTAGAACACACTCGCACTAGAGTAGAGGTCTCAAGGCATTCATCTTCTGCCAGAGAGCATTACACTTGGTAAAGTACTCATTAACTGTCATATTACCTTGAAGATTCTTGAAGATTTCATTCTGAATTTCAGAGATCCGGTGAGGATCGGACTGCGAATACCTGTCGTGAAGAATATTCCAGATATCCGAGGCCTTGTCAAAGTACATTACGCTGTCCGCAATGTCAGGACTGATCGACTTCAACATCCAGGAGCTGATAATGCGATTGCATCTTCTCCACGACGCTGCCTTTGGATCAGTTTCCTCTGGACACGGAATAGCTCCGCTCACAAATCCAAACTTATTTTTAACCTCCAATGCGATCTTCATCGACTTACTCCATGAAGCATAGTTGAGCTCGGTCAGAGAAGGCGATACAAGACTTACATTAGGGTTTTCAGTAATGTGAAGGTAAAACGGATCATCGAATTCGTCGTTTCGCTAGTTCTGATTCGTCGAATTCTGATTCGAGGAACTTCTTGCTCGACCGATTCGATCTCCGTCGCCGTCTGCTTCCATTACCACCGCCGCGGTGTAGCTCCGGCCGCCACGCTCTGATACCATGATGAACTTCCTTAGTTCATGTAAAGGTGAGTGAAGCAGTTGGAAAGCATCGAAGAATTGAGAGGGAAAATTGCATTGAGTTGAAAGAAGTTTGTTATGATATTCTGTTACAATGTGAAACAGATAGAGCTCTGCTCTTTATTATATACTGCTTAGGACTAACCAACTCTAACTAACTAACCAACACAAATAGCCTGCTAAGCTTGGACTAAGCTGCTGCTAGGTTCAGCTGCTGCTGGCTGCTGCTGGTTACTTCATCAGTTACTCTAAGAGTATGTAGCCCGCAGTTCAGTGACCCAAGTGCAAAGGCTTAAATAAAAAACTTTTTCATTTCTAGTCAACATTAGTTTTAAAAGGATTTTAGATATGCAAAAATTGATCAGTGTGACCCGGGAATTGAAGTCGTTTTATATCAAATTTACCAATACATGACTGGCAAAGTTATTGGGTACACAAGCAATATTAATAACAGTTAGGTTGAAAGGAATACCTCAATAGGTTCAAGATAGCCATCAGCTGTAGAAATATAATGCATTTCTCCAAAGGAGGCAGACAGACACGTACATACGATATTAGCCTATATATATATATATATTATTTCTACCACACCATTGCATGATGACACTCAAATTGCTGGTGGAAATGAAAATTCTGCAGGGACTAGCAAAAGGGCAAATGCTTTCTTTACAACATTTAAGCCTATACCCAAGACGATAAGTTTTCTTGCCAATCACCTACTTGGGTCATTGATACGGGGCCACCGATCATATTGTAAATAATATAATGTTGCATGGTTATCATCATCCTTTCGTACTGTGAGAAGCCGAGACAAGTTTGCACATTGTTCAAGTCGATTGAAAGAGACCAGCAGACAATGGAATGCACTATTAATTGACGAGTTGGTTGTCCAATGTTTTTTGCACGCATCTTCGGATCATTCTTTTTTTGTTTAAGGGTATGGTCCGTACGTATGGAGAAACGTTTATTGCCCTGATCTTCTTGTGTATGTAGATGATATAGTGGTTGCAAGTAGTAGTATTGAGGCCTTAAAAGTTCATTTGGACTCGGTGTTTCGTATGAAAGATTTCGGGCCTTTAAAGTTGCTTGGAGTCAATATGGGATTAATCTTTGTCAACAAAAGTATGCCTTGAAGTTACTTAAAGAAATTGCTTTTTTGGGCAGTAAACTGGTGCAAAGTCCGATGGTTGCTTCGACAAACATGCATGCTTTATTTGGATAGTACTCCTCTTGATGATGTTAGCGTATTATTGGTTAATCATTATATTATTGTATTTAACAATTACGCGCCCCAACATTGTTTTTCTGTTCATCAACTTTCTCAATTTGTTGATGCGCCTACACAACTACACCTACAGGTCGCATATTGAGGTATATTAAACAATCTCCAGGTCAAGGCATTTTCTTATTAGCTGCTTCTGATCAATTTCAAGTAAGTGATGTTTCTGATTCTGATTGTACTACTTGTCCAAAAACAAGAAAGTCTGTTACTGACTTTGTATCTTCCAAAAACAAGAAAGTCTGTTACTGGTTTTGTATCTTTCTTGGAGGTTCATTAGTTTCATGGAAGAATATAGAGCATTAGCAACTACAAGTTGTGAAGTTCAGTGGATGTTTTTCTTACTTGTTGATCTTGGTGTTACTCCGTCTACTCCAACAATTCTTTTCATTGATAGCCAATAAACTCTTGCTATTACAACGTATCTTGTATTTCATGAACGAACAAAACATATAGAGGTAGATTGTCATTTTGTTCGTAAATGTATTCCGAAAGACGTTTTAAAAGTCTTACATATTTCTTGTTCTAATCATTTGGCATATTTTTTTTTTTGACAAAGCCTCATACCCCAGTACTTGTTTTGCTTAATAATAGTTCCAGGTAGTTTGTATAGGCTGCTATTTATAGTCATCATTGTATCATTCTTCGATGTTGAATTCTTTCAATGAAAACTCTTTTTCCATTCCACTACTAAATCTTAACATGGTATAAGAGCAATAGCCTTCAATACTCATTTTTATAATCTCAATATTTTTCAAGAGTCGGTATTGTCCCCTGTCATATTACTTCGCAAGGGTAATGAGTTTTTTTGTGGGTTGACATTACCATGATTGTTTCGGTATGCCTATTATATCCCCGAGGAATTCAATTATGAGATTGACAGTAGATTTTGTTCGTTCCTTGATTGAGGATGAGTTAGCTACATATTATGTTACTCCCACTATCTGGCATTTTACCTCTCATATAATTGGTCAAACAAACTCTATTTCTCCTTTACTTAATTTCTTTAGTAATTTTAAATTTATTTTTTTGTGTGTTTAATAGTATTTTTAATGTAGTTTCTAAATATATAAATTTGATATATTAATAGTAAACTTAATATTATGAAAAACTAAATTAAAAATAATTTCAATCAAAATCTTGTTAACTGAACCAGACACTTAAAATGAGACCGAATGAGTAATTCACAAGCTTTTTGCATATGAGCGTGTTAAAAATTACAGTTACAGATTTTTATGAGATAGAATTTAATTTGTTTAGATTTTTACTATATTTTGAGATTTAGTTGTTATCATAATAAGCCTATAAATACTGGTTTTTCATTCAATGTTTATATCAAACTATTATTATATTCTTGCCTTTCCTGCAAATTAGTTACCCGTCCCACCTATTTGAGTCAAGAAATTTCAAATTTTTTCAGTACTATTGGCAAAAAAACACGTGTCATCGACGGACTGTGCTTTCTTTTGTTTATCATTATTTTTTACTTTCAATTTCCATGAACTGAGGAAAAGTCTTGTTCTTTGCATTTGAGTTATCATCCAAATTCCTCCATGGCTGAATGGTCTCATCTCCCCAAAGAAATCATAGAGTTGATTGCTAAACGCATCACTTCCGAAATTGATTTCCTACGTTTTCGTTCCGTCTGTTCTGCCTGGTGCTCTTCGGTACCCGCAATCCCCTACAACACTTACCCATCTCACCTCCCTGCTATCCCCAATGATGGCGTCACCCCAACCAACTGGGGTTTTGAAGTTTCCATACGCTCCATTTACTTGATCGCCTCACCTAAGCTCCATAACCAATCACCTCGTTCCGGCGCCTGGATTATTAAATTTGATCGAGAATCGCCCAATCGAGTGCGCTTGCTCAATCCTCTTACCAGAGCGCAGTTGTTTACGCCGTTTGATTCGGATTTTCCTCCTCTTACCAGAGCGCAGTTGTTAACGCCGTTTGATTCGGATTTTCCTAAAGTTGTTGATATCTCCCGGTATCGGATTCACGAGCTAGGGTTCGACTGCACTCTTCAGTTCATACAGTATCAACCTTTTGATTTGGAGAGTTCTTCGTTTTGCCATCAAAGCAAAAAAAAGTTGCGTTTTGCTGGGAGAAAGGCAAGGCAGGGTTTGGCCTATTGGCGATTAATAATTCCGGAAAGTTAGTTGTTTATAGATCTGGTGATTCCAAATGGACTGTCATCAACGACTCAGCGCGATCAAAACCGTGTTACGATGATGTGATTGCTAAAGGCGAACGTTTCTATGCTGTTGATCGTTGTGGGAGGGTCGTGGTGCTTAATTTGGATTGCGAGTTGAAAGTTGTTGCGCATTCCTCCGGGTTTGGTGGAAACCAGAAGTACTTGGTGGAGTCTGGTGGGGACTTGTTAATGATTGATAAATACTTGATATTCAATTCTTCCATAATGGAGACCACTCTCAAGTTGAAGGTTTATAAATTGGATGAAGATGAGGAAAAATGGGTTGAGCTTGCAAGTTTAGGCAATAGGATAGTGTTTTTGGGTGATAAGTGTGCATTTTCAGTTTCAGTTTCAGAGCTTAATTCTGAGAGCAAAGGGAACTGCGTGGTGTTATTTGAACAGTTCTATGAGGAGGAAGATGATGAAGAAGTGAATATGGAAGGTATAGGCGTGGTTGACTTAGAGAATGGTGGGTTTTAGCCTTTTAGTAGTTATACAGGTTACTCAGAGACAGGGGCGGAGCCAGGATTAAAGAATGCGGGGGGCCAATCACAATTTAAGGAAGCATAATGAAATACATTAATATTCATTTAACATATTCCAAAATACATCATTATATTACAAATCTACTAAAATTTAGACCGTCTCTCTTGCATGTCACGAAAATCATCTATAATTGAATCTATACTAAATTGTTTTGCAATTTGCTTTTCAATGTATACTAACAAACAGTCACTAAGAAATTCATCTTCCATCTTATTACGAAGTGTAGTCTTGACTATATTCATGGCAGAAAAAGATCGTTCCGTAGTAGCGGTAGATACTGGAAGTGTGAGAATGAGAGTTACTACTCTGAACACAAGAGGATAGATGTTTGATTTTCTAGTTTTTGCCAACCATTGGCATAGATCAGAAATACTTTCTAGTGTTCTAAAATCAGGAAGTTGTTGCACATGTTCAAAATGTTCAAGTTGCATTCTCAATTGCAAAATTGATAAGCACTACTTTTATACCTATTTATATTTATTCTTATAATAAATTAGTTTTATTTACTTATCATTATATTTATTTTACACTTTATTTTTATATCTTGTACTAATATATTAATTATTTAAATAATTAAGCTTAAATATTATTTTGGGCCAATATTAAGAGTTGGGCTAATTCCTTCTTTATTTTGTTTTATTTAATTTGGTCCAACTAATCCTATTAATTATTTTTGTTTTATGTTCAGCAGCCCAACCTTTATTTACCAACATAATTGCACTTTCTTTGTTTTGTTTTCATTAAACAAAGTAGGTAGTACGTAGACAGCAGCGAAACGTGCGAAGAATTCTGATCCATACGATGTGCGATTCACATGGCAGCCGCGGAAGAAGACTGGTGCAGCGAAGATTTTGTACCTAAACTAATGTTAACCAAAGATGACTGCCGCAATTTACTCTCAAGTAACGGACAGTATTAAGCTTAAATTAGTATAAATAGGCAATAAGTTCAGTAGTAAAATCATCAGTGAGTTTACGAATCAATTTATATTTATATTGTAAACATCCTTACGATGTACTGCTGAGTTCTTATTTTTTCCAATTCGAGGATTATGGAAGTTTGATTCTACAAGACCAGTAAGCTTTATTTAGCCTAAATTATTTTTTGCGCTTTATTATCTATATATCTTCTGTACGTTATATTCATATATATATATATGAATTAATGCTTGGTTAATTGTTGCAATAGGGTCCATTGTTCAATTGTCAAGTTATTATATTGCTAGTCAAGACCTTGAATCCGTAATTGTTTAAGTGTTTTGATATTAGTAGCAAATAGCACAATTTGANATATATATATATATATTATTGCCGAATTAGGGTGGCCTTGGAAGTGGAAAAGCCCCTCAAGAGAAGAATGAAACTCACTAAAGAGGATGGATCTATTGTCTAGCTAGGTGACTTATATGAACTAATGTATATATGTTATGTAGGTTAGAAGTTCAACAATGCATGTGTACTGGTGATGCCAATTTAAAGACTATTCCATTTGTTTGACAAATGCTAAGTAGGTTCCTTTTGCATTTATCTAGGTAAACATTTATATGGAATTAGTTGTATCGTATCTTTTACAAATTTTATTAAGGGGAAGATAATTAACCATATCTGCACACATCAGTACATGGTAAATTACAGTAGACACAGTTGTATAAATCACGATGCAAAATGATATTGTTGAATTTTATGAGTTAGAATAATGTACATTATGCCATGACTTAAAACCTTATTTACCGCCTCCCGGGGTGCTGTAGCGTTGCGGTCTAGGTTTCCCAGGATAAAACGTACTATGATCCAATCGTTCGAGCACACGAACTTGGATCCGGCGAACTAGGAACGTGGGTTCAACGCAGGTGGCTAGAAGGAAATGTGAGCAGAGTTTTGAGGAGGAAAAACAGTGTTTGCCGTGTGTTCTTGGTGTTGTTCGTGTTTTTTCAAACCTACTGTTCACAACGAATATATAGTAGAGGAGAGTGGAACATAGCATTAATCATGGCATTGATAATCCATTTTGTAACCTCCTCCCACTTAGCATAAATTTAATTCTGCCATTAACCAACAATTACACCCACTACCAAGTCCCATTATTCATGAAATAACTCTGAAAATAATGATTGGAATTAATCAAATTAATTCCGTAATATCAAGAGTCATTTCTGAACGGACACAGTAGGTGAAACGTCGCGTTCGAGAGGTTACCGGAGTCGCAGTGCGAGACATAGTTCGGACTGTGAACCATCGAGACATCGTCGTGCCGCGAGACGTCGAGAAGTGCATGCTTCGAGACATCATGCCGGCAGCGAGACTTCGCACTGGTCGAGACATCGCACGCGAACAACCTTCGAGAGGTCGACTCCGCTGAAGTTCGAGACATCGAACTACCTCTCGAGGTCAGCTCGTTTGATGTCTCGATCGAGAGATCAGTTTGATCTCATGTGGTCTGAGATGGAAAACTCGTTCAGAATTTTGGCATAATGTAGCCCGCAAGGCCAGCCACTTTTCCGGACGACATTCGTGCCCGCAGGTGCACACAAGTTCAAGCCTTTCGAACTCATTTTTGGGATTTGATTTGCACCCCCCCTGCGCGCGAGAGAGAGCATCTATGTTATACAAGTTAATGAGTCTTAAAAAGACTCTTGTATTTATAGTGGGGCAAATCTTCATTCCCAACCAATGTGGGACAAAGCTAATAAGCTTTTCCTCACTTAAAATTCCATCTCAAATGGGTCTACTTTGAGAACCAATTTCTCATTCACCCATTATCCATTTTGAGCGTATAATATATCGATCTCTTCGTCTCACTACGAAGAATCCGAATCCACTTTGACCCGACCCAAATCGGATGTGGACCCTACATATATTTATACCACAAAATGGCCACTTAAAATGCCATTTTAGTGCTATTTTTCCAACATATACTCCTTTTGGTTTGCAACTAGAAGAAAATTATTTCAAATTTACTTCATATTTCAAATTTACTTCATTTTGTTGAGATACATATGAATGAGAGAATGGAATTTTTTTAAAATATATTTATTAAACAAAATTTAGTTTAATTATACATTATTTAGATAGATGATTATTTCTTTGTATTGGTGTGTAAAAACATATACCCGATGTTAAGTTAATGATAAAAGGAATTAGCAAATTCTATACTAAGTAATTTAAGTCATGATTATTAGGATAGGAGGATGAGAAATGTTTGTATTCCATTAATTGAACTTGATTACAAATGTACAATAGAGAGTATTTATAGAGAGGAGAGTCTCAAATAGACAGGGAAAAGGAGTTATAAACTGACTAAAATACATAGAATCCTAATACTTTCCCTCAAACACATAGTATGTCAATAACCTGTAGCTTGTCCCTAAAAAAAAGAAAAGAAAATCTTGGTCCAGGTAGAATTTTTGTAAAGATGTCTGCAAGTTGATCATTTGTAGAGATAAAATTCACTTGAATGTCTACTGATGCAACCTTGTCTCTAACAAAGTGATAATCAATTTCAACATGTTTGGTGCAAGCATAAAAAATAGGATTTGAACACATGTATGTTGCACCTAAATTATCACACCACAATAGGAAAACAAGCTGACCATTGCCATGAAAAAATTTGAGGATTTTTGAATGGTAATGGAGAGACTATAACACCCCAAAATTATTTTTCTCAAAACTACTCCTATTTTATTACATTTTGAAAATAAAAATACATATGTAATTTAACTTCCGACAAGAATTTTTGTCAAACTAGAGTATAATTAAATATTTTAAACTCTCTATTTTAAAAGATTTGATACGAAATATTTCTATATTTATCTAAGACGAACCTGTGAACCTGATAGCCAAACCTGGACCCCAAACTCAATTTCAAAATGAACATTTCTTATATTTAAAATTTATTATATCATCTTTTACCCTAGATTGACCCAACTTTTTACCCGAAATTATAACCCAAGATTTTTAAATAGCAAAAGAACCAAATTGCCCCTCATAGTCGTGACATTTCAGCCTAGGGTTTTGTGCCTTACATATATATATATATATATATATATATATATATATATATATATATGACACTATTCCATCAGTGAGAATATCTCCTTCTCTTCTCCTTCATTTCTTCCTTTCATCTTCCTCTTTCCTTTCCTGATCTTTTTCACTTTGACCTCTCACTTGTACTCTTTCTAGGTATGCAAGCTTTTAAAACACACACACACACACACAGAGATATGTTATCATTTTTTAACATATAAGGCACATTATTCATATAAATAAGACACATAATTTCACACTATAATATGTACAGAAATTCTCAACAAAAGAAATATATGCATATGTATGGTTTCTCTACGTCCAATATGCATTAGGTACAGAAAGTTTACCCTTAAGATATAGAATTCATACAAAGAATACACATGACTTTACAATACAATGTACAAAAATTCTCAACAGAAGATGTATGCTTCATGTATTGTTTGCCTACTACTATAAGTATTAGGTACAAAAAGTTTACCCTTAAGATACAAAATTCAATCATATAAAGAAATGTTAGTCCCCGTTATAACGATGTGAGTCTATTTTGGATCGTGATTTTGAGCTTTTTAATATTTTTGCACACTGAAAATATTTTTTGCTTGCTAATGTTTTTCACTTTTTCAACCCTGTCCAAATGAGAAGGAGCAAGGGTATTTATAGGTGTGAATTATCAGATCCGTTAGAGGGAACCTGAAATTCAAATCCCTATTAGCCAGTGTGTAATATCCAATGGGTAATGTTTGATCTTTTGACAATGTCAGTACTTTCTAGCCATTTGTCCACTTTTATGCAAGGACAATTTGTCTTTTGTCTCAAAAAAAGGACAATCATTTAATGCTCCTTGGGATCGTTTCCTAGGATCCACTTTGACATTCAGGTTATACCCAACCTCAAGGCTATGGACAAGACAAGTCTTAGAGAATGTCTAGTGCCTTGGGTACTTGTGAGAATGATTGACTTTATCATTCTCCCATCATATCCTCGAATCAATCAACTTAGATTGTTCGGTTTCAAGAGTTCGGCCCTTACATTCTTCGTCCTAAAATTCTAACAGTCTTTAGTCTTCGTGTCTTCAATCTTCAAGTCTTCGTGTCTTCAAGCCTTCGGCTTGAATTCCTTCACTCCAAGTGAAATGTAAGGACTCGTCCAATTATTATTTCTAAACAGGATTCGTCATTCTACACATCAAAAAGACACAGTAAAGATTGGGGGGGGGGTCTCCTCGAGTCTTTGGTATCATCAAAATCAATTGTTCGGGGTTCGTAACAATTTCCCCCTTTTTTATGATGCCAACACCTACCTCAATACACATCATTATAGTATCTTTACCTTAACTTTCCCATATAACAATTCCCTCAATATTTATCATAATATCATCACTACTCAAAATTCCTTTAAACCAAAACTTATTCACCAATAGAGAGATTTCCAACTCTCAAAATAAATACCAAAGGGATCATTCTAATATCTCAAAATAATTATCAAGTAGATAATTCCAATATCTCAAAATAAACATCTAAAAGATAATTCCATTATCTCAAAATAATTACCAAAGAGATAATCTCAATCTCTCAAAATAACCATCAAACAGAGAGTGTCCAAACTCTCGCAATAACCACCAAAGATAATTCTTCAACTAGTTGATTAAACTTTTCATATGCCCAAAAATAGGTATCATATAAAATATCAAGGAGGAATGGATCCAAAGGGAAAGTTTCAACTTCCAAACCACTACCGAACCAACCGGACGAATCCACGAACCGGTGGCTAAAACCAAATCAAAATCAATCCAAACTAACCGGACGATTCCATGAACCGGTGGTCAAAACCAAATAGAGAGATATCAACTCTCATCGTTATAATCACAATCATAGTCAT
>CM008338.1:3276959-3298533 GCA_002525835.2 Ipomoea batatas | reverse complement strand
CGCCTAAAACACATGTCTGTACATACGACTTGCGTTTCTCTTATTTATTATGGCATGCGACAAACGGAAGTGGAACTTTATTTTTGATACCTCCCTGACCCTTACCACTTTGGCTACTTGGTTGTTGTTGTTGCATTTGTGAGAGTAGATTGGGATGCAGCAAATAGTAGTGTTTCTTAGCTTGATACCGCTCATTCTTATTTTCCTCAGACTCAAAACCCTCTTTTCCTGCCCCATGAAATGCAGACTGAAGCTGTTGGTGGTGACCTCTAACCCCATGGAATTCACCTGAATGAGTTGTAGGCTATTTAAGTACTGTGGAACAATACATTACGGAGGCATTGGATGTAAGAAGCCAAGTGACGAAGAAGCCAACCAGAGATGACAAAGAAGTGGACATGGCTTTGTTGGTCGTAGAAGAAGAAGTCGTACTTGCAATATATTAATTAATTAATTTTACGTAGTGGTTTAATGTTTTGGACTGAGTGGTTGGACCGCAGTGCTCAACGACGGTCTTATCTTCGCACGGGGCTTTAAGCTCTGATTTTTTAAGTTATAACACATCACCAAGTTGGTTTAATATATTGTAGTAGTTTTCACATGCCTAAACTTTAATGCATAAAAATTTTGATTTCAGTTTATTATGATGGAATTTCTAGCTTGCGTTTGTCGCTGTACGACTCCTGTACAAGAATACATCCGACAAGTTCTCCTATTTGTATTGTGTTTGTCGTATTTTAGGTGAAAAAAAATTAGAAATTTGAAAATTTTAAGTGGACTTGTGTTTTTTAGGACAAAACTTCCAAACAAGTTTAATTTATCCTTCTTTTGTCTAAATTTTTAAAGTTGCCCAGTCCATTCCTCATGAAATTTACCAATTTCAGTAAATAATCCCAAACACACCAACAAATGCACACTCAACAACTTCAATTTTGATGCTAAAGGCATGAATCCTCGATCAGGATGGTGGATCGGGATGGTAATGACACAATGTGTAATTAGGCTATACAATATTCTAAGAGTTGGAGGCTATGCATTTGTGATTTTTTTTGGAGTTTTTAGTGGACCAAGCATAGGGCCGAGGAAAGATAGTATATGAGAGAGAAATCTAAGAAACAACTGGGAGCTAATAATGATTTTTTGTGGGGCCCACTAAAAAAACATTAAAAACAGCCGGTTTTGGTGCGCGTTGTGTGCACCAGACGCACCAAGTCGAATACTTAAGGAGAAGAAGAAGAAGAGAGGAGGTGGCGGCATAGAATGCTATGGTACGGTGGCCACGATGGTGGCCTGGCTGTAGGGTTAGGGAAGAGGATGAGAAGTGTAGGCTGTGAAGAAGAGAAGTGAAGGCTGTGAGGGAGATGGTGGCGATATATTGACTGTAATTTATTTTTTTTTAGAATTCAATAGACCTAAGACATCTGTTTCGTTTAAAAACCGACGTCTTAGGTGTTTAATATTTTTTCCCACATCTCAGAAGTACAACCTAACACTAAACTTTGAATTTTTTTTTAAAAAAAATTAATACACTTATGACGTCGGTTTTTATTTAAAAAAAAAAAAAAAAAAAACGACTTCATAGGTGTTTCATAATTTTTTTTTTAAAATATTATTTAGATATAGTTACTAAAAATAAAATTAATTTATATATACAACGTCGGTTTTGTAAATAACCGATGTCATATACTAATAATAATAAAATTCGAAAAATTAGTTATAGGATACGACGTCGGTTTTCTATAAAACCGACGTCGTATATGGTATTCAGTTTTTTTATTTTTTAATAATTCATTTACGACATCGGTTATTATAAAAAAAACGACGTTAAAAGTATTTTTTTAAAAATTATAAATTATTTTATTGTTTTGACATCGGTTTTTATTAAAACAGACGTTAAATAGTAGACGTTGAATGTTATTTTTGTAGTAGTGTCTCTTCAAACATTTCTTAGTCTCTGCCTCTTGTGTGAGTGGCGGAGGCTGAGATTTATGAAAGTGAGTAGCCCTGACTCTATTATTATTATTATTATTATTATTATTATTATTATTATTATTATTATTATTATTATTATTATACAATAATATAAATATCTAAAATCTGAATAATATAAAGTACTAATATTGGGCATGCATTGATTTTTGCGCATTGCATTATATTGCGCATAGAAAAATACTACTCCCTCTGTCCCATTTTACCTGTATAACTTCTTTTTTAGTTTGTCCCAAAATGTTGTCCTCTTTCTAAAATTGAACATCACCATCATTCTACTTTTCCCAATTTACCCTTATGACTTTTGCATTCTTCATTGCTTTTATTTCTAAAAGTGAAAAAGTGAAGGGTATAATTGCAAAGCACATTACCTTTACTTTAATTTAATAAAAAACGTGCAAAAAAGCAAATGAAACATCCATTTAGGGACGGAGGGAGTAGTATATTAATGAGTGCATGCCAATGATGTTCAATGTATTATCTTTCTAAGTGGTCTTAATCAATTAATGAGTTGGTTTATGCATTTTGGTGTTCAATTGTATTATCTTTCTGACGTCCAATTAAGCCAATTGGACAGTCTTGTCCTCATCAATGTATTATCTTTCTAACGTTGTTGGTTCCTATTCCATTTTGTAGCGCTTGAAACGAAGAAGATCTTGCTTGATATTTCCAACAAAAAAGTGTTGCAGCTGACACAATTATATTCCCAGCTTCTATAAGACAATAAGAAAAACGTTTTCCATGCTGCTATATGATAGTCTAACAGCCCTCAAATATAACCAATGATACTCTGTGCTTCATTGCATACTATTCAGAAACCTGATGTTCTCCCAAATTTTAGTTCTTAATAATTTCATGCTAGAGTGGCTATTTCATGCTGGAGGAACATATGGAGTTCTAAAGTGGTCCTAGAAATTAATCTAAATGTTGGAAAAAATAGCATAAAATGACATTGTTAGTGGCTATTTTGTGGTACAAATATATATGGGGTGCACTTCCGATTTGGGTCGGGTCAAAGTGGATTCGGGTTCTTCGTAGTTAGACGAAGAGATTGGTATATGGTACGCACAAAACGGGTAATGGGTGAATGAGAAATTGGTTCTCAAAGTTGATCCATTTGAGTTGTAAAAATGGTGAGAAAGCTTTGAAGTAAGCTTTTGTCCCACATTGATTTGGTTAGTGGGTTTGCACCACTATTTATACAAGAGTTTTTCTATGGCTTAGTGAATTGTATAGCATAGAGACTCTCTCTTGCGTGCATGGGTGCAAATCAAATCCCAAAACGAGCTCAAAAAGGCTCGGGGAAAAACAACCATGTTATATGCCAGGAGATTTACAACACACACAACTTATTGTTTTCATACCTGCACTAGTTCGCTGGGTTCATCAATTTGAGTGCTTCGCTCGACTCGTGTTAACCCTTCCGTTCTTCTCATTGTTATTTTTCCCGTAGTAATATTTCTATTTTTTCCCAACAGTTTCGGAACACTAAATGTTACTGTTAAAAAGCACATGGTTCTTGTTTTTTTATATCTTTGCAAAACTTTATGCAGTAATGGTTACTTGAAACTGCTTTTAATTTTGATTTTTGGCAAGATTATACGTGACATTATTCAGAACCATCTCTGGCAGGGAATGCATTGCAATCTCTTGAATAAATTAATAATATATATTATGAAATTGCATTGATTTCTATAGCCATATATCATTTCCCAATCAAGTTCTTGATTCATTTAATTTGAATGGATAAAACGGCTGGAATGTATTGACAAATACTGGTGTAGAGAGCAAACACTAGGTCTGTAAAGATTTTTATTATTTCAGGCAAATAAATGCATCTATAAGTGATTTCTACCATTTTAGGAATGTATGTGAGCTCATTTCCTCCCTGGAAGACTATATTTCTCATCACAGTTCACCTTCCTTTTAGGTAATTATACTCTATTTCACCTGTGTTACTTTTATTCTTGAATTGGTATAAAAAGTGAACCCTAGATTTGAACGTGGTTCTAGAAATTTAGGTAGGGGTGTAAACAAATCAAATACTTTAAATTCGATTCATGATTCGAATACATATTTTGATTCGAATTTTTTTGAATCCGAATGCGAATAAGAGTATATTCGATTCAATTAGTATTCGAATATATTTGAATGTGTACACACACAAAATTTATATTTGTATTACATTTTGTCTTAAGTTATTGGAGAACTTGGAAAAAGATCAAGTTAATCATTTCGAATTCGAATATTCGAGTCGAATCAAATATATTCAAATAATGTAGTCAAATCGAATACGAATAAAATTTGAGATTTGAATATTTAATGAATACGAATAGTCTTCAATATAGTCGAATTCGAATTGAATAGCAAAATATTTGACTCAATTCAATTTGTTTGCACCCCTAATTTAAGGCAAGTGAAAGACCAATGCTTTATTTTTATTTTGTCATTGTTCAACCGTTCTTTTAGGTAAGTATACGTACTCTAACTATATCTTTTGCATTGCTTTTTTAGTCTTGTATGGGTACGTGGAATGACAAACCCTATATCTGAAAGGATTTTTACTATTTCAGGCCAGTGAACTTGTTTCTTTCGATGAAGATTGGATTTATCATTGATGCTCACATTGTTTTTAGGTAATTATATTTGGTTATCTATTTAACTTTGCATTAGTTTTAGTCTTATACTAGTGCATATCAAGGCCAAACCGTAAACCTATATATTATTTCTACCATTATAAGCAAGTGATCAAGCTCATTTACTGCAAGGAAGATCAAATTTCTCATTACCGTTAGTTTACATTCCTTTAAGGTAATTCTACTCTATTTCACTCAAACTTGTATTGGTGAAGAGTGCAAAAGCTAGATCTATAAGTGATTTGTACCATTTTAAAAAGTGTGTAGAATCTTTCGTTTTGTCACACCAGGGGAATGAAATTTAATCTAATGTATTATATATTTGACTACTTTGAATGTAAAACTATATACACGATCTTACATATATAAATATACTTGTGATCAAAATATGCATGCTAGTTATGGTTCAATTTTGTTTTGGTGATGTTGTTCAACTAGCTAGTGGTCCCAGCGGACATGGTCAATGTCTTTGGGCTGGGGTAGAAAACAAATATATTATAAGAAAAAAGGAAAAACATTATATAAGTTATGGAGACCTTTAATTTTTTTTAATTTTATTTATTAGATGATAATAGAAAATGTGCATGAAAATATTTTGAGAAAATGTATTGTGTTTGGGAATTGGGATAAAATAATGGATTCCTATATTAGAAAGTCAGGGGAAAATGATGATAAATAATGGCAGAACAACACAAGCATAAAAGAACTTATCCACTTAATTTCTTAAATATTGTATTCAAAATTTTGAAATTCAATTTTTTATTATTAGTCCAACTTTTAATATAATGTACGTCTAAATATACAAAATTTCCCATTAACAATAAATTTAATATAAAAATGAGTTGTAAACATATAACTCGAATTTTATAAAGAATAAAATAAGATCGAGAAATTATTTGTCAATAGTTTCCATCATATTTCTATGTTCCCTTTTCTTATATTTTCTCTTCCATTATCTTCCCACATATGTTTCACCCATCTAAACAACCAGTTTTTTTATATCAGGAACATATAGTTAACTAGAATTTCCAGTTTTCATATTGTGCATTGTAGAGGTATAACAATGTTTGTGTTTTAACCTCCGCTTTTGTTTTTTTTTTTTTTTTTTGTTCTTTTTTTGTGACTTTGTAGGACATGGCACAACTTGAACCATGTCACATTTGCAATTATATATGTTATTCTTACCCAGCATAAGCTTTATATATCTACTCAAGTTTGGAAAGGATGTCGTCAAATAAATGAACCTGGCCTTTAGGTGATGTAGATATGATAGCTCGTTTTGGGATACACAATTGAAGTTGCGTGAATGATTGTGTTTCAGTTGTGATATATTATTTATGTGTGTTCAATGATAGATTGGAGTTAAATTGGTGAAGTGATTGCGTGCAAGATTTGGACAAGGGTGGTGCACTGTGTCAAATGAAAGGGTTACACTGGCTGTGTGTCCTCCAATTGGGTTTGGAGCTCCAAATCCTTTAGGAAAATGCAAAGAAAACACCTAACTCAATTTTCAGCACCTCTCGTTTGATCTTCATGTCTACAAAACCCAACACTACTAACTTAGCATTTTAAATGAAGAAGTAAATAATAATAAAAAAAATGAAGAAGTAAATAATATTAAACTAGATAGAAAAAGTATTTTGTTTTTGTATTATCGGGGCCACGTACTGATAATGACCAAAATGAGGATTCATGCCTTTAGCATAAAAACTAGAATACTTGGTAAGTTAAAACAAAATAAATTTCGCATAATCATTGATTATGGAAGCATTATATTATTATGATTATGAACATTATTAATTAATCCAAAGAAAATTTTGTTTGATTAATGCGGGTGAGGGAATATTTAGCATACGTAGGATGGCTATAGAGATGTTTCAAAATGCAGACAGAAGATGAGTCGCGTGACATATGTCATGACCTCCTCAACATTGCATCAGGCCTAACAATAACTCAATTTCCTACACCTCTTTGTTTGATCTTGATATGTCTATAGAACTCGCGACCGCTGATGATATAGAGTTCAACACATGGAAAACATGCATAGAGTTCAACTGATGAAGACATGGAAAACATGCATGACTCAGTTACGTATCATGCAATTAGTAGGTGAAGTGTTATTCTCCAACGCGTCAACAACAAGGTGAGACTATGTTTCTTAGACTACATTAGAGATTTGCAAAGTGCCAATTAATTACTACAGTTGGGGTAGTGCTATTCTTGCCTTCTTGTATCGAAGCATGTGTAGGTGCCCACGGATAATGCTTATCAAATTAGTTGTTCCTCATTCTTCTTCAATTGGGGGTTTGGGAGTGTATCACCACGCCTTACTCTGCTTCCCTCATGATCGGACCTAATAGATCCACCTAGAGCTGTAAGCTAGGTGTATATGTTTACTAATTTATTTCAAAATTATACTAAACCAATATCATTTATTAAAAATTTAATATTGTCCAATAGGTACCATCCATTAAAAAGCATGAACGTAAACTTAAAAAAAAAAAAAAAACAATAAATAAGTAAATAATATTAAACTGGAAAAAGCATTTCATATTAGTGATATAAGAAAGTACGTAGAAATAATATAGGTAACTGATACTTATAGTGGCTACCATTTCTATTTTCAAAGTCATCAATACACATATTCTTTATGGTTTAATATTATTTATTCCTCTATTTCTTTTATATTTTATGTTTTTACTTTCAACATGTAAAATTATTAGTCACTAGTACAATCACATTTAATTTTTGTTAGGAATATATTGAAATTGTTTTGATGAACAACAAATGTAATCTTAGACCCACAATTTTATTTTGAGACTATAGTATAGAATTACGCCAAGTACAAGCCTAGTCAATAAAGTGGAAATTACAAAAGTACAAATTTTAATTTATACTTGTAAGTCGTTCGCTTCCACTTTGCAAATTGAGAAGAAGTTGGAAGATTGATCAAGTCTCGTGGAAACCCTTGGACGTGACAACATGGTTCGAATTTCATGAATTAATTCACTGAAAGAATTAATTTAATTCAAGATGAGGATGTTGCAATTAAATGTCAAGATTGAAGTCAACCATAAATGGGTCTCTCGCTCTCAAATGATTTTAGAGGCTACAGCAAGGAATTATTTTTGGAGATGATGATGACCTCTTGAAGCAAAATGGCGTAGCCAACCTTGAGAGAAGGATGACCGTGTGGAAAAGTCAAAGAGGAGGATGACTTGCTCTAAAATTAGAAAATAGGATGACTTGCAATATTAAGTAGTGATGAGGATGACCATGCACAACATTAATGGTGAGGATAACTTGGTTTCTAATATTGAAGAGGCTGACTTACTATTCATTAAAAGGGAGGATGACCGTGTGCATTGAAGATGAGGATGACCCTCACTTAATTATTTCATGCAAAGAGGTCAACCACATTATTTTAAGAGGCCAATTATATTATTTCAAGAAGAGGATGACCTACGTATCATCCAAAGGGGGAAGAAATGCAACCATCTTATTTTGAGGTTGACTATGACGTGACCAAGAATAAAAATAGGATGACCTATTTTTATTTATTCCAAAGGAGTCCAACTACCAACAACACTTTTAAAAAAGGAAATATTAGTTTTCCTAATTATGGCATGAGGATGACTCCTAAAGGTGAATTCCGTTACAGTTTCCGTTAAGAATATTCCTTATAAAGCCCATAAAACCATCAATAAAGCCCATAAAACAATGAAGAAGTAAATAATATTAAACTAGAAAAAGTATTTTGTTTTTGTATTTCCCAATCCACCTTGGTAATGATAATGACCAAACAAGGATTCATTCCTTTAGCATAAAAACTAGAATACTTGGTAAGTTAAAGCAGGATAAATTTGGCATAATGATTGATTATGGAAGCATTATTATGATCTGACATTATTAATTAATCCAAGAAAATTTTGTTTGATTAATGCAGGTGAGGGTTATGCATATATAGCATAAGTAGGATGACTATAGAGATGTTTTCAAATGCAGACAAAAGATGAGTTGTGTGACATATGTCATGACCTCCTCAGCATGCATCGCATCAGGCCTAACAGTAACTCAATTTCCAACACCTCTCTGTTTGATCTTGATATGTCTACAGAACTCGCGACCGTTGATAAAGAGTTCAATTGATGAAGACATGGAAAACATGCATAGAGTTCAACTGATGAAGACATGAAAAACATGCATGACTCAGTTACGTATCATGCAATTACTAGGTGAAGTGTTATTCCCCCACACGTTGAACAACAAGGTGAGACTATGTTTCTTAGACTACATTAGAGATTTGACAACAAGGTGAGACTATGTTTCTTATACTACATTAGAGATTTGCAAAATGTCAATTACTACAGCTGGGGTTGTGCTATTCATGCCTTCTTGTATCGAAGCATGTGCAGGGTGTCCATGGATAATGCTTATCAAATTAGTCATTCCTCATTGTTCTTCAATTGTGGGTTTGGGAGCGTATCACCTCACCTTACTCTTCCTCAGAATCGGACCTAATATATCAACCTAGAGTTGTTAGCTAAGTATATATATTTACTAATTTATTTCAAAATTATACTAAACCAAGATCATGTGTTAAAAATTAAATATTGTCTAATAGGTACCATCCATTAAAAAGGATGAACATTAAATTAAAAAAAAAACAATAAATAAGTAAAATAATATTAAACTAGAAAAAGTATTTGGTATTAGTGATATAAGAAAGTAGAAATAATATAGGTAGCTGAGACTTTTGTTATAAAATTCTTGCACCTAAATTTTCAAATTCTTCTCTCAAAACAACACAAAAATTTTCCACAAATTCTTTTGGGGAATCTTCAACTGATGCACACACAGCACCATCCTTACACGAATCTTGCATTAAATTAAACTTCACAAACTGTGAAAAAAGTATTTCGTATTAGTGATATAAGAAATTAAAGTAGAAATAATATAGGTAGCTGAGACTTTTGTTATAAAATTTTTGCACCTAAATTTTCAAATTCTTCTCTCAAAACAACACAAAAATTGTCCACAAATTCTTTTGGGGAATCTTCAACTGATGCACACAGCACCATCCTTTCACGAATCTTGCATTAAATTGAACTTCACAAATTGTGAGTTTGTCAAATTTCTAAAATCTTTTTTTACCTGAAATACGTGTCAGTATATACAACTTGCATTTTTGGTAGGTATTACGGCATAGGCAAAAGCAAGTGAAACTTTATTCTTGATACCTCCCTGACCACTCTGGCTACTTGGCCGTTGTTGCTGCATTTGTGAAAGTAGATTGGCATATATGCAGCAAACAGTAGTGTTTCTTAGCTTGATACCGCTCATTCTTATTTTCCTCAGACTTAAAACCCTCTTGTCCTGCCCCGTAGAATGTAGACTGAAGCTGTTGAGGGTGACTTGTAATCCCGGCCTGATCTAGAATCTCGTGGTGTGCATGTTAGCATGATACTGGGAATTGAATTCACTTGAATGAATGGGAAGTTGTATATATACAGAATGAGTTGTAGGCTGTTGAAGTACTGTAGAACCATACATTTCAGAGGCATCTGATGCAAGAAGCCGAGGGACGAAGAAGGCAACTAGAGATGACAAAGAAGTGGACATGACTTCCCTTGTTTCTTGGAGAACAATAAGTAGTACTTGCAATGGGTTTGCCTCAAGGGTGATGTTAAAAATATAATATGATCCTATTATTAAAATATAATAAAGGAATAAATAATATTAAACTTGAAAGAATTTTTTTATTTAAATTTTAATGCATGGTCGTCTTTGATTAGTATAACTTTGAAATAAATTAGTGGTTCAGCTTTAAGTTGATCAATTAGGTCATGAGGGAGGGACAATATATGTATAGAGAGAATGAGGCAATACATCTCAAACCCACAATTGAATAAGAATGAGGGCACCGCCAATTATTGACAAACATTATCCATAGTCAGCTTGCACATGCTTCGATACAAGAATGCAAGAACAACACTTCCCCAACTGTAGACATTGGCACTTTCAAATCCTAGCCTTAATTTGTTAAGAAACATAGTCTTACATTGTTGTTCGATGTGTCGGGGAATAACAGTATACTCCATCTAGTACTTGAATGATATGCAGTTTGCCATGCATTGCCATGGCTTCATTAGTCTAATGCTCTGTCAGTTCTGTTACTTCTGTAAACATGTCAAGATCAAATGTCGGAAATTGAATTATCGTTGAGCTGGCCTAATGCCAAGGAGGTGATGACATATGTCACATCACTCATCATTTGTCGGCATTTTGAAACCTCTTGTCACTCATGCCTTCAAAGTGTAGTCCTGATTAAGAGAATCTAACCATCTTGCAATGCGTTGGTGACTTCCCCAAATGGAAGTTGAAAACAAGGGGTCTCTTGGCACCATCCCTTCACCATGCAGTGATCAAAGGCAAGTCTAAATGTATCATTTCCAATCTAGACAACCCATCAAAGTCTGCTAGTTAGTTGGATATAAGTCATAACCCGCCATTTCATCAAATTCTTACACCTAAATCCTCAAATTCTCCTCTCAAAAAAGAAAAAAGAAAAAAAGAAATTAAAAACCTTTCATTGATGAACACACACTACACCATCCTTGCAACTTCACCAACATTAGAGACACATAAATTAATAACAACTAAAACATAACCATCCACTGAAGTCTACTTTTTTCTTCATCATTGCTGCCATCACCATGTGACGGGATGCCATTGGGTCAAAGCTTTAACACACGCTTCGTCAATGGCAACATATAACCATCACATGCATTTTCAGCATTCTCCAAACCATCTCTAGCCATCCTACTTAATTATGCTATGCATAACCCTCACCCGCATTAATCAAACAAAAATTTCTTGGATTGGATTAATTAATAACGTTTAGAGTCATACTAATGCTTCCATAATCAATAATTATGCCAAATTTATTCAGTTTTAACTTACCTAGTGTTCTAGTTTTGATGCTAAAGGCATGAATCCTTGTTTGGTCATTATTTTTACCAAGGTGGACCGGGTCACCAGGTAATACAAAAATAAAATATTTTTTTCTAGTTTAATATTATTTACTTCTTTATTGTAATAGTTTCTAATTTTATGTTCCCGTTTTTGTTATTGTTTTTTTTTTTAATGAGTGGTGCCTATTCGACCATATTTAATTTTTAACATATGCGACTCTAGGTCAATCTATTAAGTCATGAGGGAGAGAGAGTATGTTCGTAGGGAATAAAGCTATAATTTCTCAAACTCACGATTGAAGTAGAGAATGAGGGTACCACCAATTTGATGAGCATTACCCATGGTTGCCTTGTAGATGCTTTGATACAAGAAGGCAAAAACAACACTGCCCCAACACGAACATTACTTAAACCATGAAATCGTTAGCACTCTGCAAATCTTTTAAGTGGTCTAAGAAACATAGTCTCACCATGTTGGATTGTTCAACATGTTAGGAAATAAATTTGCACTTAGTAATTGCATGATGCGCAGTTAGACCATGCGTCGAACGTCTTCATGAGTTTGAATGCTCTGTCTACACTCTGCAGTATCGGATTTTGTAGACATGTCATGATCAAATGAGAGGTGCTGAAAATTGAGTTAGGTGTTATCTCTGTATTTTAGAGAAGGATTTGAAGCTCTAAACCCAATTGGAGGACATGCTGCCAGTGTAACCCTTTCATTTGACACATTGCACCATCATTGCCCAAATCTTGCACCCAACCACTTCACCAATGTAACTCCAATCTATCATTCAACACACATTAATTAATCACAACTGAAACACAATTGTTCACGTACTCAACCTTTCATTTGACAATATACATATTTGTAGCGTATCATCATGGTTCACGTATAATGATTGTGTTAATATCTTTAGGTCTGGCCTAACCGACCCACTCGACATCATCCTTTCCCCTAGTGGTGAAGAATTAATAGTAAACAAGCATAAATTTTGGTGTGCAGTTCTAAGAATTGACAAATCCCACCAACTTGCAAAATTAATATATCCAATCATGTAGGTAGTCTAATGAAAGATTTCTTTTTTGAATGAGTGAGTTTTGGGGATGAAGATGAACACCTTGGTTTGTCAAATATTGAAAATCTTCAAGGGTATTCTATGAGAGAGAAGATAAGGATAATTTTGGCTTTTAGAATAAGTTGGAATAAGCGAATTACCCTAACTATGATTCCTGTTATCTGATTAAATTTACTGAGTAAACATTTCGGTTTTTAGTTGTTCTGGTTCGGACAAATTTTATAAGATATTATAAGATTTTGGTTATGTTTCAAATTTTCAAACATTAAAAAATTAATCCAAGATCAATTGCAAAATTAAATTACAAGTTTAAATTACAAGTTTAAATTACAAGTGGGAAACTACAAATAAAAACTTACATAGTTGAAAAATAAAACTGAAACTACAATTCCTCAAAAATACTGAAATTACATCAAATAATCTAGAAACAGAGGGCCCAAACATAGAGCCCAATAATCCACCAACAAACACTTCAGGGATGGTTATATCAACCTGCATATTCAATTATTGAGCACCGAATATATATCACATAGTGATTAAAGATATACAGAAACATAGGGGAGACACCAGTGGAGAAGCACTCACACAAGAGAATAAAGACAGGAACTGAGGTGAGGACAGCGTAGTGAGGAAAACATGAAGTAGAGAAGATAACCACTCAGAACATAGAAGAGTAAGAAGAGTGGTGCTCAGAGCAAAGTCGAACATCGGAGAGATGAGAGAAATGCGGTTGGGGCTGCGCTCAAGATATGAGGTCTCAACTCTCAAACCGTCAAAATGATCAGAATGGCTGAAACATTGGTAAATATGTATATATACAATACACTGAAACGACGTCATAAGGATAACATCAAAACCCTACCCAAATTACTTTCGGATATTCAGGCGAGTCGGGTGTCCAAATACCATACCCTACCGTATGGTAGCTATCGGATTTGAAGCGATTCGGATTCCCTCTATTCGGCCATCCGGTCAGGCGGGTGGGTCGGGTAGCTGAGATTTTGCACAACCCTATCCAAAATTGGTCAAAACATGACTAATCAACCAATTTTCAAACACTCAATTGCTATAAAATTCTTGCACCTAAATTTTCAAATTCTTCTCTTAAAAGAACACAAAAAGTATCCTCAAATTCTTTTAGGGAATCTTCAGTTGATGCACACACACAGCACCATCCTTGCACAAATCTTGCATTGAACTTCACAAGCGGCAAGTTTGTCAAATATTGAATTTGTTTTTTTTGCCTGAAACACATGTCTGTACATACGACTTGCGTTTCTCTTATTTATTATGGTATACGACAAACGGAAGTGAAACTTTATTCTTGATATACCTCCCTGACCCTTGACCACTTTGGCTACATGGTTGTTGTTGTTGCATTTGTGAGAGTAGATTGGCATGGTAGTGTTGCTTAGCTTGATACCGCTCATTCTTATTTTCCTCAGACTCAAAACCCTCTTTTCCTTCCCCATGAAATGCAGACTGAAGCTGTTGATGGTGACCTCTAACCCCAGCCTGATCCAGAAGCCACTTGGTGTGCATCCTAACATGATGTTGGGAATTCACCCCAATGAGTTGTAGGCTGTTTAAGTACTGTGGAACAATACATTACGGAGACATTGGATGCAAGAAGCCAAGGGACGAAGAAGCCAACCAGAGATGACAAAGAAGTGGACATGCTTTGTTGGTCGTAGAAGAAGAAGTCGTACTTGCAATATATTAATTAATTAATTCTACGTAGTGGTTCAATGTTTTGTACTTAGTGGTTGGACTGCAGTGCTCAAAGATGGTTTTATCTTCGCACGGGGCTCTAAGCTCTGATTTTTTAAGTTACAACACATCACCAACTTGATTTAATATATTGTAGTAGTTTTCACATGCCTAAACTTTAATGCATAAAAATATTTATTTCAGTTTATGATGGACTTTCCAGTATTATATGAACTTTATTACTAGCATGACAACATGGACTTTTGTTTTCTCTGTTTTTTGTTACAACTTGCGTTTGTCGTATGTTGTACGACTGCTGTACAAGAATACATACGAGAAACGCAAGTTCTCGTATTTGTACTGTGTTTGTCGTATTTTAGGTGAAAAAAAATTAGAAATTTGAAAATTTTAAGTGGACTTGCATATCCAAACAAGTTTTTCCTTCTTTTGTCCAAATTTTAAAAGTTGCCCAGTCCATTCCTCATGAAATTTACCAATTTCAGTCAAAAATCCCAATACACCAACAAATGCACACTCAACAACTTCAATTTTGATGCTAAAGGCATGGATCCTCGATCAGGATGGTGGATCGGGATGGTAATGACACAATGTGTAATTAGGCTATACAATATTCTAAGAGTTGGAGGCTATGCATTTGTGATTTTTTTTTTTTGGAGTTTTAGTGGACCAAGCATGAGGTGGAGGAAAGATACTATAGGAGAGAAAAATGTAAGAAACACCTGGGAGCTTTGTAATGGTTTTTTGTGGGGCCCACCAAAAATAAACATTAAAAAGAGCCGTTTGGTGCGCATTGTGTGCTCCAGACACACATAGTCGAATGCGTAAACTTTTGTAAGGAATGGTATACCGTTCCATTGATCCTATTTGTAATTGTTTCAGTGATTAAATGAATCAATTTCTTTATTTAAAAAAAAAAAAGAAAAAAAAAGAGTAGTAGATATATTAAGCTTCAAAAGACTTTAAAAGTTGTATATTCCCAATTGCATAAGTTTGGTTGACATTATTATTGTTAGGCTAAAGTGTCATCCCGTACCATGAATTATATCAGATTGTTCATGTCGCACCCTAGCCTTTCATTATATATATTTCGACCCATTTATCATTTATTTTTTTTTCGTCTAACATTTTTTACAGGTTTCCTACATGTTACATGTTACGGGTAATAATATCCTGACATGGTGAATTTTTTATTTTTTTTTCTTTTTCTTTTTTCGTTGATAGCTGTCCCAAACCCACCAGGAATTTGGGTTTGACAATTTCTGCCGGCGAATTGATTCTGTGATCCTCTTTTGTAAGATGGGGCAATCACACCATGACTGATTTGAATCCAAAGCCTCCTGATATGCCAGCAGAAACAAGTGAAATGTTGTTCTCACCACCTGGTGGTTTGTGGACACCACCAAAGTAATCCCTAGATTGAACTTTTCAATAAGCAAATATGGCCTGCTAAGATGCTTTTCAGCAGACCCTGGACATCTCTCTTGAAAATGTCGTTGCCAGTCAACTCTGAAAACTTATGGCCATGTATTTCTTTGTTGTTTTCACAACAGGTTCGTCACCAAACACGATATTGCTTTCGCCTCCCGTAGGATTA
Organism: Ipomoea batatas; assembly: GCA_002525835.2. Lineage (NCBI taxonomy): Eukaryota > Viridiplantae > Streptophyta > Magnoliopsida > Solanales > Convolvulaceae > Ipomoea > Ipomoea batatas. Next base: position 3,282,530 of record CM008338.1, on the reverse strand, counting down.
GAAACTTTGACAGACGTGCGGACATTACGACGAGCAGACTCACTCATAAATTTGCTTTTTTTTTTTTTTTGTTTTTGTTTGTTTCCATTGAGCAAGCAACAATGGATGATTTAGGAGGAGCTTAAGAAGGATGACCAAATATGTGGTTTCCACTAATGAATTAAATCTGGTTTATTCCATTCGCAACTTGCTGAACTATATGCACTGATGTTCTATTACTCAAATTGCCATTAATTTATACCTTGAACAAGGTTTCCGTTTGTTCATACTATGAGCTTCCTCATCAGCAATCTTACCTCCAAACAGCACCTTACCGACTCTGTCAGAAGGTTGATGAGAAGTACAGGAGACTGAGCGAGATGCGTTGCCGGAGGCGAAGGAGGAGTCGGATGCCCGTGTCTCGGACTAGGTGAGTAGATTTGGGATGGAAGTGTGCGGCTTCAGAACAGGTGGTGTTCTCTCCGCCGTTGCTTTGGCGACTAAGGAGTTGCGGACTCATGTTGACTTTTTTTTTTAAAGTAATTAAAATTATTACATGGCTGCCACATCCTCTAAGAAACACATCAATAAGTAAAAATAAGTACCACATCAGCTAATAATCTGTGCCATGTCATCATAATAACTTGGAAACCTGTAAAAAATGCTAGATAAAAAAAAATAAATGGTTAGTGGCTCGAAATATATATTATGAAAGACTATGGTGAACAATCTAACATAGTTTATGGTGTGGAATGAAACTTTAGCCTTATTATTATTATTATTATTATTATTATTAGGGAAAATTGCATTTTTCGTCCCAAAGTTATAAGGTAATTGTAAAATTTGTACATAAGTGTTGGTCATACTCAGATCACTTTTCGTCCCTAAGTTATCATTGATGTTGCAATTTTCGTGCATTTACTAATAAAACATTATGAACGATATTTGCAATTTTAGTATAACTAAGGGACGAAAAATAAGTATGATAATGGCAAAAAGTACAATGTTTAGGGACGAAAAGTGAGCTTGATCAACACTCATGTATGAATTCTACGATTACCATATAATTTAGGGATGGAAAGTGTAATATTTCCCTTATTGTTGTTGTTGTTATAAAATGCTACTTTGAAAAAGAAACGCAAATTATATCGTGGACCGCGGTGCCAAAACGACGTCGTTTTGATTAATGAAAACATACGGATGAATTCGCGCCACTCACTTTCTTTTCATATATACTGCAGTTACATTTCAACACAACTGCAGTTACATTTCAACACAATTGCAGTTACATTTTGATATAACTACAGTTTCATTCGATAATATAAAAACACAAAAGTGAAACTGTTATTCAGTATCTGTTTATATACACTGCAGTTACATTTCAACACAACTACAGTTACATTTTGATATAACTACAGTTTCATTCGATAATATCAAAACAAATGTAAGGCGTATCTTTTGGAATGAACTGTAGTGTCAATTACGGGGCTCCGTCTCTCACTTACTAAAACGACGTCGTTTTGGGACCGCGGTCCACAATGCATTGTGGACTGCGATCCACGATATAAAAACTGAAAAAGAAAATACCCACCACCCGTCCTTTGTAAGATTGCACAAGATATTGTAAGATTCGCAACCTAAATAGAGGGAATAGAAAAGGTATAGTTGGAATTTAAATAGAAAAGAAAAAAATATTCTGCGTGCTTAGCAATCTTACGTGGATCTTGGAATAATTGGGTAGATGATGAGTTAAGATAGACCAAGTCAATGGAGCAAAATTGAAAGAGGTGTAACATGTATTTGATTATTGCATTTTCTAAGCTGTAGGCAAGCTGCCTTCTTCTTCATCCTTTGCTAGTCTGCTACACGGGCTTTTGTAGCTCTTTAAATCTTTAGTTAATAGCTCGTAAGGCATTCTGCTAGAAAATCTAGATAGATAGTATACTCAATTTCAATTATGGCATCATCATCTTCTTCATCATCATATGCTCGCATATACGATGTTTTCTTGAGTTTTAAAGGTGAGACACGAGGATCTTTTTCTGATCATCTCTATGCAGATTTGAAGCGGGCTGAGATTAACACTTTTCGAGATGATGAATCGATTCGAAGAGGCGAGGATATTTCTGTTGAGCTGTCTAAGGCCATAGAGGAGTCAAGGATATCTATCATCATATTCTCCAAAGACTATGCCGGATCTAGATGGTATCTAGATGAGCTCGTGAAGATCATGGAATGTAAACAGAAGTTGAACCAAGTTGTTTATCCTATATTTTATGATGTTGATCCTTCGGAGGTTCGAAAACAAACTGGCATGTTTGGTGATGCATTGACCCTACATAAAGAACGATTTGGGGATCAAAAAGTTAATGAGTGGAAAGTTGCACTCACTGCAGCTGCTAATTTGTCTGGATGGGATTTACAAACCGTGAAAAATCGGTAATCCTAAATCTTTTCAATTTTCTTCTATTTTGGATATTTGTCACAATCTAACACACTTACTCATATAGTAAATTCATATTTATGGTAATTTTTTAAATAAAAAATTTAAAAATAATTGGAGAAGAATCTGCATCTGCTTTTAATTAATTTTTGCTTGTAGGTTCTGAACATAAATCTGTATTTGAAAATCGAATTTTATGTAGAACTTTAATTTGTGTCCACGGATCAGTAATGAGCTGTTTTTTTTTTTTGTATGCATGAATTATATTCACATCTTAATTTTGTGCTTTTTTACTTTTTTAGTTTTTTAAATATGCCATAAATTTAAAATGTGATCAGGTATGAGTCAAAGTTCATTGAGGCAATTATTGACTGAAGATGTGCTAGGGGTGCTGAATTTTATGCCCATGAATGTTGCAAAGCATCCTGTTGGAATTAATTCTCGTGTTCAAGATATACTTAATTTATTACAAACTCAAAGAAATGATAGTGTTCGAATGATTGGAACTTTTGGCATGGGTGGTGTGGGAAAATCAACCCTTGCTAAAGCCATATACAATCATTTGATCATGAGTTGTCATGGGTTTGAAGGTAGTTGCTTTGTTGCAAATATTAGACAAGAAGTTTCTAATAAGGGACACAAAGGACTAGTTGGTTTACAAGAAATGCTTCTTCGCAAAACACTCAAGAGAAAGATGTTGGAAATTGATAACGTTGATGAAGGAATAAGTTTAATTGAAAGAAGATTGCAATCAAAAAAGGTTCTTATTGTTCTTGATGACATAGACCACATAACTCAACTACAATCATTAGGACAACTGAATTGGTTTGGTTCAGGTAGTACAATTATACTAACAACTAGATATGCTCACCTGTTGAGTGACCTTGGGGCACAAGAGAAGTACCTGGTTAAAACATTAAGCATTGATGATTCGTTGCAACTCTTATGTTGGCATGTTTTTGGAGTTCCTGTACCATTAGCACTTACAATTATAGGTTCTCATTTGTGTGGAAGATCTGTGCAAGAGTGGTTTGAAGATGCTGAAGAAGCAATCCTCATGAAGATGTTCAAAAAATTCTTAAAATAAGTTATGATGCACTTGATGATGATACTAAGAACATCTTTCTTGATATTGTTTGTTTTTTTGTTGGGCATGACAAAAAGGACACTGCTATGATATTGAAAGCTTGTGGTTTTCATGCTGAAAGTGGAATAAGAAGTTTGATAGAAAGATGTTTGTTAGCAATACATGGTGGTGGAGAATCTGACAGGCTTGAGATGCATGATTTAGTACGGGATATGGGAAGAGAAATTGTTCGAAAGAAATCTCCAAAACATCCTGACCAACGAAGTAGATTGATTGAACCAAATGATGTCTTTGATGTTCTTGAAGGCAACAAGCTAAGGTAAACCATTTCTTTTCTATTTGAGTCATTAATCTAGTTAATTCATTTGCTAGTAATATTTAGTTTTATTAAAGTATTAAAGATTTTAGAATATCTAAAATATTGCAATATAAAATTCTTTATTTTAGGGCACGGAAGCAATTGAAGGGGTGCTTGTAAATTCAGACGTCCTAAAGAATGTGGTTTTGAATACCAAAGTATTCACAATGATGGTAAATGTAAGAATACTTATAATGGATGGTGTGCTTCTTAAAGGATCTTTTAAATATTTGCCCAATACGCTTAGGCTATTTAGATTGCATAAGTCATTTGAGCCGCATATCATCTGAAATTCGCTTTGAGAAACTTGTTGAGTTAGACTTGGAAGGTAGCAATATTGAAGAATTTCAACCCAACATGCAGGTTAGTATGTCTAATATAATGTTTCTTTTATCTTTACATATTTCCTAAGAACTCTGACTATAAAAATAGAAACTGATTAAATCTTCTACTACTGTATTTCACCAGCATTTTAGGTGCTTGAAGATCTTAAAGTTTGATAGGTGTAAACAACTTAAGAAAATGCCGGACTTCACTGGGGCAGAGAATCTCAAGACATTATCATTCAAATCTTGTTCGAATTTGGTAAAGGTGTACCCATCAATTTGAATTTTGGAAAAACTTGTTAAGCTAGATCTCATGGAATGCATGAAAGTGAAGGAGCTTCCAAATAGCATTTGCGATTTAAAATCACTCTTGAGATTTTATGTTTGCGTGGTTGTGAAAAGCTGAAGGAGCTTCCACTTGAGTTGGGAAAATTAGAGCAACTAATAGAATTAGATGCTTATGGAACAGCAGTCTCACATATACCCTTTCTTTGGGATATTTGAGAAATCTACAGACACTCTACATGTGGTCACACAACAAGGGGTTACTTCAATCAAAATCAAAACCTCAACTTCTTCAACTTTTCTCAAGAAGAAATCCTAGTGATCCAGGTGGTTTTGTTCCACCTTCATTTGAGAATTTATGCTCCTTGAAACATCTAATTGTGTCTTACAACTATCTGGGTGAGGTAGATCTTGGGACCTCTCTCGAGAGTCTAAGCTCATTGGAAAATTTAGATTTATCAGGAAGATGTTATAATCTTCAAAGCTTACCTTTCGGCCTTTCTCATCTTTCCAATTTGACAAGCTAAGGCTCTATTTGAACAATTGGCGAAATCTTAAAGCACTTCAAGACCTTCCTCCTAATTTTAATCTACTCTCCGCAGAAAATTGTGTTTCATTGGAAAAAATAGCAGATATGTCAAACTTGAAACAACTTTGAGAGTTGAACTTTGAGAATTGCAAAAGTTTGATATTTTTCCTCCGCCTTGATAATGCCGACAAGGCCACTCGTCTTTACTTGCTTAACGACGAGGTTCTGCTTTTTCTCCCTAAACCTTCGTTTGTTTTAAATAAAAAAAACCCAGTCTCATATTTCAGGATCTCCATCTTTGATTGTAGTCAAAATATTCATCTTTTTCATATCTACGTAGTTTGCATTGTTGGTTGTTCGTCTATGTATTCGACACTGTTTTTAGGTAAGGAGATACCACACGCCTAGTATCACAAAAAATAAAAAAAAATAAAAATTAAAACAGATATGATGTCGTATCCTATTTAAGGGAAATGACGTCAGATTTGTATAAAAAAAGATGAATATTTTGACTACAATCAAAGATGGAGATCCTGAAATATGAGACTGGGTTTTTTTTATTTA
>CM008338.1:3233348-3244138 GCA_002525835.2 Ipomoea batatas | reverse complement strand
GTGGTTACGTTAACTTGGGTTACAAGTAATGTATAAACAAAAAACACAAATCACTTTCGAGAAAAAAAAACTTCAATAATCAAAATCTTTTGTTGATTTGCTCATCAAATCCATCGCCCCCGGCGGCGTGAAACCAAGAAGATGGTGAAATGGCAATGTTATGATGTACGGAGTAAAAGTATATTCATTTGGAAGTTAATTGTTTTTTTTTTTCGTTTGGAAGTTAATTAAGTGAGCAATATATAACTACTTGATTACATGTTACTTAATTTAATTATTATACTTTTTTTATGGACTTCACATGTTTTAATACGTTATAGAACATTTTGAGTTCAATTTTTAAATTGAATTATGCGATTAAACTCAATGACTTATTTGACCTTTATTTCTAACTCAATGACTTATTTAATCTTTGTTTTTGTTTTTTGTAGGGAGTATATAGGTACACATACTAATATATGGTGATAAGAGACTCAATATCATAATATGGTGATATCTAATTTAGAGTATTGTAATTTTTTTTTTGAATACTATGAATTTTATTACAATACAATATCTGTTAATAATTACTTTCTCACCTTATTAAATCACAAAAGGTGCCAATGAACCACAAGAAACTAAAGTCTGGTGATAAGAGATTCAGTATCATAATATGGTGATTTCTAATTTAGAGTCTAAATAGTAATTATTTAAATTTGATAGCCGAATTAAACTTTTTACATGTGCAAGTAACCTAAAAGTAGTTGATGTGATAAAAAGAGAGTATAAAATCCCAATGCAACATAAATTCAAGAATAAAGAGAGGGAAATGGAATCCAAGAAAGCAAATCAAAAAAATTCACTCCGTTAACCCCACTGTCCCCACTTTCTTGCTTTGCCGCCCTTTTCAACTGCATTATAATCCAACTACCACCAATCACGCGCCATTTCTTCAATTTTTTTTTTCTTAATGTGTGTAAAACTTTATTCTATAATTAACCAAACCAATACTTTTAAAAGGTGGCTGTGATTTAGATTGGATTTTAGTTTGGGTCCAAGTAATTTTTTTCTCCCAACGGTTGAATCTCCAACCCTAAATGTTCTTCACATTCCGACCTGACAGAGTATGTGAGAGGAGGTAAATCACGGTAACTCAAGACCCAACAGACATGACCAAATGTTGTGCGCACAAGGGATCTGTCCACTTTAAGCATAATCCCACACTGCCGAACATTTGTCTTTGTTAGGATCAATCACTTACCACTTAAGCCAAAAGATATAGCTAGTAGCAAAAGTGTAACTTTATTTTTCTACATTTTCGAGACTTTGGATGTTGGACTTGTCCTTTTACTCTTTACCATCCTTCGGCCAACAATCCCCAATCATCGGGTGCGAGACTTTGCCTTTACTGGCCTCCGCCCAACAGTCTCTTTTCTCAAATGTTGTATGCTAAACTAGTGAGTTAAACCCGTTCAAATGTCATCATACAATTCTACATTTACACCCTCATTTTATTTTCACCATTTTAATAATCATTAATGCAACTATAGTCACATTTGCTTGGGGCCTACCAAGTAGATTTGCTCATTTATAATGAACAAATTAATGGGTAGAGTATATATCACGTTGCACTGTTCTTGAACTGAAACAAATTCAATGCTATTTTTTTTTATATATTCAGTTGTAGTACTGTATCCCCTGTAACAGAGAATTGGGCCTACTGACACTTTTCACGATTGAGTTTTGGAAAATTCGGCGAGGGTTTTGGACTCATAAAGAAAAAAGTGGCTCCTCAAAATGAAGGTGGGCCTAACTTAAAAGGGTGCAATTGTTATTGTGTGTACTATATTATCAAATAATATATATTTGATATATAAATTTTGTACTTTTATTATATTAAAATGTATATTATAATCAATAAAAGTATATTACTTGAGTAATAAATTAAAAGTATAGTATTTTGTGTAATGTATATTCAGTACACAAATAATATAGTTTTAATATATTAAAAATGTACTTTTTGTTATGATTAGTATTGATTGTATGAACTATGGTCCACACAATAATGTACCCAGAGAGGGCATCATGGTCAACAAGTAAAGCTTCCGTAGGTATACTCCTTTATTGGACTTCAAAAAATAAACGTCAAAAAGGACGGTGTTTATAAAATTTTTAGAAGTACGTTTTAAGATAAGGGAACAAATGTGTTAGTTTATACGGAAAACAAAAAATTAAGAAAAAATTGTATTAGATCACCTTTCGACGACATGAAAAATCTAACTCCTTTATCGGACTCTTGCAAGACTATGACTCAAAGGATTGAAGTATGGTTGGTTTATTTTCATTGTGTTCTTTCTTTCATTTCTTTCTTGTTTTTTGATTGCGTGTGTGTATATATATAGGTTAACTAATGAGAACCGATCCCAATAAAAAATTGAAAACTCATCATAATCGTCAATTTGAGAAGATCAATAGCTCTAAACAATGAAAAAACACAATGTATATACATGCAATCAGAGGGGGCATTGTGGTCAAGAAAATTAAAGTTATACTCTTTTATTGGAGGAATTATGTTAGTTCATATTTTCGGTGACATAAAAAACCTAATTCCTTTGACTGGACTCATGTGAGACTATGACTCAAAAGAGTAGGATATAGTCTATTTTCATTATGTTCGTCCTTTATGGTACTTCAATTGTGAGTGTACATGCAGAGGCATCCTTAAGGGAACCGATAAGTATAAAAGAAAAAATAAAGAATTCATTATAGTCGTCGATCTGGGAAGATCAACGACTATAAACAAGAAAAAGTACAATAATATTTTGGTATTTATCTTAAATTTTGAGTACACCCAAAACAATATCAAATGCATTTTATTATATGTACACATGTAAAAGTCATGAATACATTTGTACATGTCAGAAAAGTGTTGCAGGGTGCCCATTCATAAGTTCACACTTGAACACACTTTTTACCTTGTTTCGTCTTTTATGTATATATGATCAGGTTTTCGTAAGAATAATGCTTTTTGTGTGGTTATTCACCATTTAAGTACACATAAATATATCACAAAATATTCAGAAATTCACCATTAAATATTATGGGGTTTAATATTTTTTGTGTGTAGTGCACTTTCAAATATTATACGATGCATTTATGCATATCTAATAGTAAATTTGTACTAATCCCACACAGAAAATACTGTTAGCATTTGAACCCCTCTCTATCTGTCTATATATATAGGCAAATAATTTATACACAGTGGTAATTCGTGAACTCGAAATCGTTGGTCAACCAGAGCGTTAAAAGACGAGAAAAAGAAGCAAAATTTCTACGGGTGATTAGAAAACGCAGTACAAGCCTCGAGAAAACACACATCACACTAAAACAAGGAAACAGACAACACTCGATTGAAAAAGCCCAAATTCGCGTTGTTTTCTTTCAATTTTCATGCCCTCTTCTGTCTCGCCCTATATATAAACACCCCACCATTGCACTTCATCTGAAGCCTTCACAGCCTCGCCATTTCTTCCCGGAGCTGCTGAGGTTTCATGGCAATGGCGGTTCATCAGAGCAGAGGTTTCATGTTCTTGTTCTTGTCGTTGTTGTTGGGTTTCTACTCCTTGCAGACTGCCCATGGCGACCCGGATTACAGAGACGCATTGAAGAAATCTCTCCTCTTCTTCCAGGGACAAAGATCCGGCAAGCTTCCCGCCGGCCAGGAGATCGATTGGAGGAGTGATTCCGGCCTCCTCGACGGCTCCCTTCAAAATGTAAGTGTTAGTCTTTCATGGTTTTGCACTATAGTAATGTTTTTCTTTTGAATGATAACTAGTTTAAGTTATTTATTAATAGTTATACCATGGACTCGAGTTCAAGTGAGACTCATGTTCATTTACTTACTCGAATGTTTACGAACATTTAGTATATAAATTATGAATATTTAATATATAAATTGTTTACTTTGAACTCAGATCTATAGAATAATTTACTTTTATTCATAGTTGGTCAATTAGTTGACAAAAAATCATAAAAAGGTAAACCAGTCGGGTTACTTAACTTACTCAAATCAAGAAAAATTATCATATGCAAATATGCTATCTATAACTGACCGCCTAACCAACTAAAGTACTATAAGAAAGTAAATCAACTTAGATTATTTGACAAAATGATCATAATGAAATAAATCAATTTAAATTACGGAGTACTAATCAACTCAAATTAAGAAAGACCATGTTACCTATAACTGATAAAATGTCATAAGAAAATAAATCAGTCTAGATTACTCGTAATAATGCACTAATAATCAAATTTACAAGCTCATAGTTTCCAAATTAATAACCTAACTAATTTGACTAACTTTGACTAGAGAATGATGAATGTGGCAGGTGGATTTGAGTGGAGGATACTACGACGCCGGCGACAACGTGAAGTTCAACTTTCCGATGGCCTACACCACCACACTACTCTCCTGGGGGGCGCTGGAGTACGGCCGGAGATTGGGGCCGCAGCTGGAACCCACGCGGGAGGCGATCCGCTGGGCCACCGACTACTTCCTCAAGTGCGCCAACGGCGCGCCGGGGAAGCTCTTCGTCGGCGTCGGCGACCCCAACGCCGACCACAAGTGCTGGGAACGCCCCGAGGACATGGACACCGTCCGCAGCGTCTACTGGGTGTCTCCCGGTAAACCCGGCTCCGACGTCGCCGGAGAAATGGCGGCGGCGTTGGCCGCCGCCTCCTTGGTTTTCCGGCGGGTCGACCCGGAATATGCCCGGAAGCTTCTTGGAAACGCCGTGAAAGTTTTCCGGTTTGCGGTTCAGTACAGAGGCTCGTATAGTGATTCTCTTGGCTCGGCTGTTTGCCCTTTCTATTGCTCATATTCTGGGTACAAGGTACTGTTTGGCCTGTGAATTTTTTTTTTGCAGAAATTTTGCCATTTTTGGTTTGCATTAAATCATTCCTAATAGTCTAGTGACATTGGTCTTGATTTTGGTTTGGTTATAGTTTTGGGTTAGTGGTACAAATCCCATGTTCAACTAGGATTAGAATTGACTTATATAGTCTATAAAACAAGGTAGGGCCAACATAGTCAAATTGTTTCGGCTGTTAACTTGGTAACTTCTTATAGCAGAAACGGCTTATCATTACACTCTCGGGTAGTAATTGCGATTTGAGATAAGTACATATTTGTGGTGTAAAGATTAATGTGAGATAAGTTGCATTTTTGAATAATAAGAAATGGGTTTAAGTACTTTAGACATAAATAGTTTTAACGAAAGTTAATTGAACTAGTGTTATCTCGCAATAAGAATATGAAGAAAAATTTAATTTGTTTTGCAGGATGAGTTATTGTGGGGAGCAGCATGGTTACTAAGAGCAACAAATGACGTTTCATATTACAACTTCATCAACTCCCTTGGAGCCAATGATTTGCCAGACCTATTTAGCTGGGACAACAAATTCTCTGGGGCCTATGTTCTCCTGTCAAGGGTAAGATGGTAAAAACAACAATTTATTTATATATTTTTTGTAATGAGAGAAATTCGCAATCACAACTCAAGAATGGCATATGAAAAGGTAAATTGCATTAGGAAAAACCCCGTGCAACATACTCAACTAAACATATGTTGGTAAGAATTAAGGGTGAGGACTCATGATCGAGATTTAACAGTTGCAGTGTGAAGTTTTATCTAATATGGGTATCGGACATATATCTTTTCACGAGACAACTAAATTATCGTGATTTACCATTTACGGTGTTAAAGTCTTTGGGGGCTAAAGTCGTGACAGCTTGCATCACTTTAGTACCTTGAAACAATTGAGTATGCATGTTAGAAAATTACACATTTTCACCTTTAATCATGATAAACTTTAATTTTGTTCAGAGGACTGTGATTGGAAATGATAAAAGATTTGACCAATACAGACAGCGTGCTGAGGATTTCATGTGCAAAATTCTCCCTAATAACCCTTACTCTTCCATACAATATACAAAAGGTAACAATATCACTTATGCAGACTTTAGCTTTCCATTCTTATATTATAGTGTTGGTTGTAGTCCTCTATTCCTCTATGGAGGCTCGGGGCGAATTAGATAAGGTCACCTTTAATAGAGAGTCATATATGATGATTTGATTTTTCACGTGTCTCTGTTATTGTAAAATGTCTCATTTATTTATGTTAAAGGCGAAGTTTTCGTGCAATATATTACGTTTTTTATTATGTGACACAATGTAGGTGGTCTAATGTACAAGTTGCCTGAAGATAATCTCCAGTATGTGACAACCAATACATTCTTGATCACAACCTATGCCAAGTACATGGCATTCACAAAACGAAATTTCAAATGTGGGAACCTCTTAATTACTCATGACACTCTACGAAGCCTCGCAAAAAGACAGGTTAATACTTCATGCATATTTATTTTATTTTTCGTGTGATAGGGGAAACCAGCAACCATTATTCGATGGTGTGTAGTAAATCTCGCTCTTGTGTAATAATCCATAAATCACACAAGAAAAATAAATCGCACTCGGAAAACCCTGTGCGACGGGTACAAGGGGTGTTGGCAAGAGTGAATAATGCACTCAGTCACCTCTTTCGGGACATGTTTATTTTAATTCAAATTTTCAATTGTTGTATTGATTATTATTATTTTATTAACTATTTGAATATTATTAGGTGGATTATATTCTGGGAGAGAATCCGATGGGCATGTCATACATGGTAGGATACGAAACGAATTACCCTAGAAGGATTCACCACCGAGGGTCGTCCTTACCATCCATGACCATACATCCTCGTTCTTTCAACTGTGAGGGCGGGTTTTCACCATTTTACTTTACACCAAACGCTAACCCGAATATCTTGGTGGGAGCCATAGTGGGTGGTCCGAATCAAAACGATTTCTTCGCGGATCAACGGACGGATTATAGCCATTCAGAACCTACAACGTACATCAATGCCGCCATTGTTGGACCTCTAGCATACTTTGCTGGGAACAAGGGCAGTTAAAACCTGGAGTTCATGATTCTATTTCCTGTTCGAACAATTGTATACATTGTCCAAAAGGGACAATGAATTGAAGGAACAAGTGTTCCAACCTAGTCAATTGAGACATTACATTACCTACTATGTACTTGTTTGTTTCTTGATTTTCCCACATTTTATTAAGGAAAATTGAGTAATATTACGTCTACCTTTTCTTTTTTATTTTAATCTTTAGTCTTTACTAACACAAATTGTATGATGGACCAAGATTCAGTCACAAAAAATAGTCATGAAAAGTTAGGTGATTTGAAGTTTGAACACTTGACAGTTTAAATTAAAGGAAAATTGCACTTTCCGTCCCTACATTATAGGATAATTGTAGAATTTGTTCATGAGTGTTGGTCATGCTAACATTTCTTCCTTAAGTTATTATTGGCGTTGTATTTTTCATCCTTTCATGCTCACTTTTCGTTCTTGAATTATTCTAAAATTGCAAATTTTGTCTCTAATGTTTTATTAGTAAAGGAACAAAAAGTGTAACGTCAATGATAATGTAGGGACGAAAAGTGAGTATGACCAACACTTACACGAATTCTATAATTATCTTATAACTTAAGAACGGAAAATACAATTTTTCTTTAAATTAGTGTCTTTTTGTTGTAAAAAAATTAACTTTAAAAAAAAATCACATTAGAAACAAATTCTATACATTATGAAGTCAAATTCTGTGTATTAAAACAGGGTGCACGATATAAATTGCCAGATATTTCTTATGGGCTCGACTGTGGGATACTGGGCTTGCATCTCACAAGCCCAAAAAGTGTAACTCAAAGGATTTACCGGGTCAAGGCCGGCACAACCCGAAACTGGATCCGAATATCTTTCTATTTTCGTCTTCCATCTTTCTTCTTCTAGCGGTGAGGTAGAACTGCAGTTAGGGTTTTTCTGTTCTATCTCTCCCATCGAATCAAACTTTCTGGAAATCAGAAGAAGAATTTGCAGACTCGCAATCAAAGTAAGAAGATGAGGCCGATATTGATGAAAGGCCACGAGAGGCCGCTCACTTTCCTCAAGTACAACCGGGAAGGAGATCTGCTCTTCTCCTGCGCCAAGGACCACAACCCAACCGTCTGGTTCGCCGACAACGGCGAGCGTCTCGGAACTTACCGCGGCCATAACGGCGCCGTTTGGTGCTGCGACATCTCTCGTATAGCCTCTTTTCCCTGCTTACTCTCTTAGATTGCATAGTTTCGTAACGGAACGCGGTTATGCCGGAACGTTTGTGTTTCTATCGTGATTCTTCATCATATAAACTTCATGAGCACTGTATATTTGGCGGGAGGGAGGGAGGAGAGGAAGAGCTGAAGACTAACAAATTGGTTGGATGATTTACTAGGGTTTTGATTTTGTGTACAGGGGATTCAAGTAGGTTAATAACTGGAAGTGCAGACCAGACGGCTAAGCTTTGGGATGTTAAGACGGGCACTCAGCTGTTCACTTTCAACTTTGACTCACCTGGAAGGTCTGTGGACTTTGCTGTTGGGGATAAGCTTGCAGTCATGACCACTGATCCATTCATGGGGCTGCCTTCTGCTATCCACGTAAAGAGAATTGCTACCGATCCTGAAGACCGTAAGTTCTGTGCATTTTTTTGGCGTTCAAGTTTCTGAAATTTAGATTGTCATGTTTAAACAATATATTTTGGGAATAATGAATAATTTATTTCTCCATATGAAGAGTTTTGTGATGTTTTGGTGAAACATTTATGGTTTCGATTATGCATCCAACATGTGCATTTAGTTCTTCTTTGTACCTTTTTTTTTTACACTCAGCTGCCATTAGTCAAATGATGATTTTACTGATCATCAACGGTTAAATAATCATCTGCTTCTATTTCAGAAACGGGTGAATCTGTGCTTATCATGAAGGGCCACCAGGGAAGGATCAATAGAGCTGTTTGGGGACCTTTGAATAAGACAATTATAAGCGGTGGTGAAGATTCTGTTCTTCGCATCTGGGATGCTGAGGTATGTTTAGTATATTGTTTTATGAGGAAAGGGTGTCAGGGTGTGGTGTGAACTCTAGAAGTAGAATTTCAGCTTCTCCAAGTACTTGCTTGATTTTTCAGTTGTTTTATGCTGAGTTTGTAGTCACTTGTTGGAAATATTTTTCCTTTCATTTGAATTGCCAAAGATGGCTTTACTAGTTCACTTGAAGCCAGAAGTTTTTATTTCCTTTAAAAAATTGACAGACTGGAAAACTACTAAAGGAGTCTGACAAGGAATCTGGTCACAAGAAGGGGATTACTTCTCTGGCAAAATCCATAGATGGATCGCACTTTATAACAGGTTCTTTGGATAAATCAGCAAAGGTAACTTGGCCATTAGCCCCCTAATTGGAGTCACTGTTTCTCTCCCTGTGCTTTTTATGTGTTCTCTCTCTCTTTTCCTACTGATGACTAATATATATTTATATAAATGCCAGCTTTGGGATATCAGAACCTTGACACTTCTTAAGACCTATGTGACTGAGCGCCCAGTGAATGCCGTTACAATGTCACCACTGCTGGATCATGTATGTAAAACACACCACTAATCTTAACATATGCTTCGTTCATTGTTGTCCTTGTCACCAAAAAAAAAATAAAATCTTTGTGCTGTTTTTCCTTCTGTCATTTACTAATCTCAAAATCTTTGTGCAATATTCATTATGTTACTCGTAACAAAATTTTCTCCATTTATTCTGTATCATGCCTTACATGCTCTGCCTTTTTCTGTAAATGTTGAAAATGTAAGCCATTAATTGGTACAAATATTAACAAATGGCAAGTCAAAGTTTTAACCTTTCCTAGGGAATTGGCAACATTATAATAATTTTGCTATGCATGAGATACAATCATCATATGAGGTATGCCTTCATATTTAATGCGCTTTCATTGCTATTTAGATTGTGCTTGGAGGTGGTCAAGATGCATCTGCTGTAACAACCACTGACCATCGTGCTGGGAAGTTTGAGGCTAAATTCTTTGATAAGGTAAGAAATATATAGCGTTATATACTTATATTGATTGTTTTGATAGTTCCCCTTTTGATATAATTGTGGGGTTGGTATTAAACCTGAGGCCTCCTACCTAGAGTAACATAATCAACTATCAAGCACGTGTTGAAAATATGTTCTTTCCTGTGTTTCCTAGATTCTTCAAGAAGAAATTGGTGGCGTCAAAGGGCACTTTGGACCAATTAATGCTTTGGCTTTCAACCCTGATGGGAAAAGGTAATATTTTGTTCTATTTATTATTGCACGAACATACTAGCCATTACTTCTGTTGAAATATTTATACTTCGGTTTTTGTGCTGAGCTTTCATGTTAAACTACCCTCCAGGTATCTGTTTTAACCTTAATTAGCGATTTAGGACTTCAGTGGTTGAGACCACATCCCCCATCACAACTTTCTGTGATGAGCTTGTTTGCTTTTATAATTTAGACAGATTTTGATATAATCTTGTGGTTTGCCTATAGTTTTGCGAGTGGTGGTGAAGATGGGTACGTGAGATTACATCATTTCGACGCTGATTACTTCCATATCAAGATTTAAGGTTAAAGTGCAGCTTCTCAAATTGAAAAACACTCGCAATCGCCCCCGCTTTCGTTCTTCCTGGTTGAGCAAAATTTTTGTAGAGGATAGCTTGTTAAGGCTTGGGAAACTTCAGAAAGGGAATACTGTGTTTGGTGCTGTTTCTGTTGAATGTTAAATGGATTATTTATTCAAAGTTATGTTTTTAACCTCTATTGAGTATTATAAAACGACCAAATTTTACTTT
>CM008338.1:3057545-3071122 GCA_002525835.2 Ipomoea batatas | reverse complement strand
AGGATATGATGATACACACAAATCTCCAGAATTTTCTCTGCTCATTCAGTTACTCTAATCCCAACCCTAAAATTTCAAATCTCCATAAACCATTTCAACCGGCACTAGATAAAGACGAAATTTTGAAAACGAAAGACAAAATCAATTCCAGAAGACACTCCAAAATCATACCAACAAGTTGAGAAACAACAGGAATTTAGTCAACTCTGTCAAAAATGAAAAAACCAAAAAAAAAAAAAAAATGGTGTACAAATGAATGAGAGTACGAGTAAGAGATTTGATACCTCGTACAGATACAGTGCAGAGTTTCTTCCCCTAGGTCTAGGATCTTCAGGTAATTCAGTTCATCATCCACGGCACCTTAGAGCATGTCTGAGAGGAGCTATAGAACAACCAACGTTGTACGGTGCTACCTGCGTGAAAGAATTAGGGTATTTGTTTTTCTTCTTTTTTTTTCCCTCTATCTTTTGCTTTTTCAATTTTTTATTATTACACTGATTAGTAATGCTACGTACTCCTCATTTATTTTTCTTACACATTTTTCTTCTGATGTAGCATTATCTAATTGAAAATTAAAATAAAAGATTTTACACATGGTATTATTTGATTGGAATTTTTTATATAACCAATGCAGTGTTAAATTTTATATAATAACACTAAACTTAATATTATAAAATTTTGAATTAAAAATAATTTCAGTCAGTTCTCGTTAACTAAATCATACACATAAAATAGACGGAGGGAGTATGTTGTATTTTTTTTTCTTTTATATGCTAACCATATGCATTGTTAAATATAGTACGAAGTATAACCCCTTGAAATAAGTGACCAAGTTAATAAAATATAATTTTTTTTCGTACCTAAAATATCACGAATTCAATTATTATCAACATTCTCTCAATCGATCTGTCACACAAACATTCATAGTGTGGTTTACCTCAATTTTCTTCGTCACCCAAAAATGTAATATAACTTGTATATTGCGTATATTATACATTGGTGTAGGGCTTTAAAATTAGATTGACTTGATTTATCTCATAATGGGCATAAGCACGGTTGCAAAAATCCCCGCCTAGGCGCTAGGCGCTCCTGGACTGAGGCGAATTGCTCCCTAGGCGTTCGCCTAGGTGGTCGACCGCCTAGGAGGCCGCCTAGCGCCTAACTCGGCCGACTGGGCCGAGTTAGTGGCCGACTAGGCCGAATTTGGCCGAGTTAACTCGAGCGAGTCGGCCTTGTTAATTTTATTACTACATTTATATATATTTAAATTTATTTATTTATATAAGTAGGAGAAGTAAGAGATATATATATAATATAATATATGACATACACCCACACACATGAATTAATTTTTTGTTTTTATAAGTCGCCGCCTAGAACCGCCTAGGTACCGCCTAGGCGCCACCTAGACCGCTTAGGCGCTAGTCTACCGCCCGACTAGCGCCTAGCGCCTATTGCAACCATGGGCATAAGAAACAAATTCATAAGATATAGAATATTCTAGCAATACATGGTGTAAGCTTCTAATGTGCATATATCATATATGTTATGTTTGGTGTTAAATTTCGAAACTATATTGACTTGATTTATCTCATAATGGGCTTAGGGAACAAATTCATAAAATTTAAGATATGGTCCAACAATACATACTGAAAAGTTTACTACATGGAAGTCCGTATATTTGTCTATCTTGAATGCTTAATAGTTATTGTGTGGACCACAATCCTAAAACGATGTCGTTTCACGCATTTTTTCACACAAACCGCTATAATATATTTTTTTCATAACTCATAATGTAAATTATTTTAAAACATAAAGTATATTATTCTAACACATAATGTACATTATATTATCTCAGAAGTTTCATTATTCTAACTCATAAAATACATTATTTGAACTCATAATGTGCATTATCTTATCCAAAAAGTTTCATTATTCTCACACATAATGTACATTACTCTAACTCGTGTAAAATTTAACGACATCATTTTGGACCGTGGTTCACACAAAAGTATTCTAACACTGTTAATTTGCCCTGAATACTCTGGCAGATTTTACCCTTGCAAGAATTAGCTCCAAAGTACAAAACTGCAGAATGCAGTAAAAAAAAAAACACACAAACACAAAAGGATAAAAAGAGCAAATAAAAGCATAAGTTCCTTATTGATGCAGAGAAAACAGTGAGCCTACAACCACACTTTAGAATAGTAGTACATCAATTATTTTCCTTAAAAAATTCTCTGGAAAATCTCAGCAAGTAATCCTCCCAAATAATCCTTGGGAAAATGCAAAAAATTCCAGCTCCCTACCCCTAAATGTTCATAAATCAATCTAGAAAAATGATCCAGTTCAAGAATCTTGAAGCAGTCCCTTTGCTGTAATAGTGTGAAATTACCCAAAAAAAAAAAGACTATTATGTCGCGGCCAATGTTATTATCATGGCATGGCTTGACTCGAGTGGTCTTTCTTTGCCACGGGGGATCTACAACCCGATGTTCTTCTGGGCCTTCTGGATTTGGTTGAGGAATATCCATGTCAACTGCAGAAGCAAAAAACGCGATGCTTAGAGAGAAAGAAATGTGGAAAAGCGGAATAGCTAGTTCGAGGGGAAGAGTAGCGTACCATGACATGAGGAGCAATTCTAACGCAATATACGGGGAATCCAGTGTAAAACTTAAAAGGCCCTCCCGCCTTGAGGGTTTTCATAGCACAGTCGATGGAACCGGTGTAGGGATATTTCCCAGCAGCATCTGGTTGCATCTTCTGTATTTGCGTCTTCACGTAGTCGAACGGTAAACTGCAAGCAGCAGCGAAGAATCCGGATACTGCGCTAGCCCCTGGAAAGAAAAAAACAGGAATCTTATTACTGAAAACTGCTAGCTAAACAGCATAAACATCAACAAAGAGAAACTTTTTATAGTTGCAAATCGCAAAACAAATTATAAACAACAAGAAGCTAAAACAAAATTGGCATTTAAACGTTACTCCCTCTGTCCCATGTCTGTCCTGTTTATTATTCATTGGTCAAACCAACTCTTTCTTCCTTGCTTATTTTCTTTAATAGTTTTTAAATTCAATTTTGTGTATTTAATAGTACTTTTAATGTAGTTCCTAAATATATAAATTTTATATACTAATACTAAACTTAATATTATGAAAAATTGAATTAAAAATAACTTCAGTCAAGACTCGTCAACTTAATCAGACAAACAAAATGGGATGGAGGGAGTATATTATATCTTATAGACGGGAGAAGGGGGTTTTAGCCTTTAGGACTGTCATAAGCATGGCATCACACGCGTATAAATGCAAATTATCTTACCTATAACTGTGGCAGACTCGCCCATGCCAAGAGAATCCCGACAGAACTCAACACTTTGATCATAAGAGGCGAGCATTCCCATGTTAAGCGCCATTGCCCTCACTACAGTCGGGCCAGCGCCCTTCCAAAGGGCTAAAACTCCTTCATCAGCAGTAATGCGATACAGCGCATGAAAGGCATTCGTGTAGTTACGTCGCTGGGCGGCGGGTAAGGTGGCATCAGCCTGCATACGGATGAGCGCCAAATCAGCAGGACTGCCCACACAGGCTCCAATTGCTCCCGCAGTCAGCCCACACAATGCCTTCTGATATAGAGGCAAAGGCTTCCCGTCATTGGCTTCAATAGCCTTGTTCGTCAAAATTCTATTGTGAAAAGCCACCAAATAAGCAAACAAAAAGGGGAAAAAATAAAAATAAAAATCAATCAATCAATCAATCTCCTATGAGAACTATCAGATGCTCAATACAAAACATAAAAAATGCTATTGTCGTGCTCCTCTGTCACTAATTCCATCCCAAACCCCAAAAGAAAATAGACGAGGATAAACCCTTCCCCTCATGCAGAAAAACACAATAAATGGGTAATTGTTCAAGAATGGGGAGTGTTCTCAAACAAACAAGTGTTCAAGAATGCCAAATCAGGCAAAATTAATCATTTTTGATACAAATATCGTGTTTTTGTAACTAACTAATTTATGTAATTGGGGACCCTAGCACCAAAGACTGCTCAAGATAGAAAAAACAATAAAAGAGAACGAATTGACCAACAAATTACAGCACTTAAGTCAAAACAGAATAGAGCATCACATAGACAATTACATTACAGAATCTTTATCTCTTAAGTATAACTCTCACAACCTTAGATCAAATTGAACCACGATTTGGTAATCGCAAAAACAGATTTTCATATTTACAGACACAAGACAGATGAAGGGGGGAGAAAGCTAACGAGTAACGAGGCAAACAATCAAAGCAAGAACGACTCGTCTTCCAATTTACATGTGGCAAAGGTTCCAATTTACATGTGGCAAAGGAAGACAAGTCCGTCAAATCTTCAATCATCAGAAGTGACAGAAAATGCACAGCTCGGGGGGAGTTTTGGAAGATCTTAGTAATATAGGTTCCCAGTTATTACGATTCTTGATCATGGAACTACAGTATAATATTGACTTTTTTATATATAGAAATAGAAAAGTAAGTGACTACGTCAAATTCTAATTAACATAAAATTTCACCTGAATGTTCCAAGTCGGGCAGTTGTATACGTAGCCTGTCTAAGAAGCCCAGCAGACAAACCCTGTTGAACAGGACAACAACAATTGATGTTAAACATAAGCAACACAAATATCAGACACAAACTCGGTGAGAGACGAGGCAATCAGACACATCAACTGTGGCATTATACCAATCAAATCACTTGAACATGACAAATCAATCTAAAAGTTATCTAGTATAAACATATAATGACACTCTCCCATCTCCAAGATCTTAGGTACTAAGTTTTGAGCTCCTTTTGGTGCCTGTTGCAGATGAATAAGATGGCTATCTCCATTCTCCAGCATGCTTATGTTACCTTAATTCTGACTAATGATTCTTAGAACATCCTCTTAGATCTAAGGAACACTGAGCATATTCTTGTAAAAGGCACCATAAATACAAACCTTGTAAAAGGCACCAAAGCCCTCATTTTTAAGCATATTCTTGGTGACCTCGCCAGCTGATCCCTGGCCCAATTGGATTCTCACCTACCAATCAAAAAATGAAAAAGAAAATCGAACATTCAGTCTTTCAAAAAGGCATCATTTTTACACAGTAGCTAATGCAAATCCACACAAAAAATACTAACAAGTAAAAACCAACAATTCCATGACAAGATCTAAGCTTTATGAACTTCCAATGCTAGAAATGCCTAGAAGATGCCTGTCCTATGATTTCTACAGCAACTTAGACATTTCATGGGGAAAAAAAAACATCATTTGATCCAAAAATATCTAAAGCCCAAACTCCAAAATGGTTTTTTTTAAAGGATGATCTGAGATCTGAAATCTGAAGAGTCTTCCAATGTAACACTTCTCAAACAAATCAAGATAGTTTTTTTTTTTTTTTTGGGATCATAACTGTAACAGCAAAGCGATCCGTAAAGTACAATAAATACCTTGATCATGTCGATGGGTTGAATGACGCAGGTGGCGAGCATGCCGGAGCAACCGCCATTAACAAAGGGCTTGACGGCGGGCCAGACGCCGCCGACGGGCTTGGGCTTCTCCTCTCCCATTTTTCCTGAGATTCCAAGAAACAGCTGAGAATGTTAGAAGAGAGAGAAAGAGGGAGAGAAAGCTCGCGGTGGCGTACTCGAGGGAAACAAAGCAAAAAGGGAGAATCTATATATACAATTTATATGTTTCAAAAAAAAATATATATATACAATTTATACACACAGTGAACAGTGCTTCCAGGGTGGCAGAGATGGTGGGTAATGGCGTCCCAATGTGGTAGGTGTTAGGCGTGCGGACAGCAGCTACGTCTAAATTCCTCTTTTGCCCCCTTGATTTTGCACGTATTTACGACCCTACCCTTTCGGTCGGAGAGATTAGAGTGGTTAGAACGATGAATAACTTGTAAGTAAGTGCTACAATGAATTACGATTAGAGAAATTGTAGTGAGAGCAATTTAATTGCTTCGATCTTATCGGTTGAATGTCGTTCCTGTAACTATTTCAGCCTCATTTTGCTCTTAAATAGAGAAATATGTGTGTTGTCAAGTTTGTAAGCTTGTAACGTCTCATAGAATATTAATCATTCCAGATAATTTATTAGTTTAAATTATAGTTGGCTTAATATTCGTCCTTTTTCTTTTCGAGCATTCTGATTTAATGTAGGTATAATGTTACGATGTTATAATTTCATTATACAGCCTATTTATATCGAAAATAAAAGAGAAAAAGTCAAATATAAATCTAACCTAAGTCTTAGTAATTTATGTTGAATATGATCTAGAGACATTACAAGTTTGTTTTGAATGCTAAATGAAGAATTTTGAGTTATTTCTCAAATAGTGACTTACAAGAATTAACTTGATAAATGTTATTAGTCTAGTAGACAGTAGGCTAGCACCAAAGGCTTGGCCCTAGTAAGAAGTGCATGGTAGATACGTTGTAAACAAAATTAATAATATCAAATAATGTGTTATTTATGACATAATTAATTAATAATATCATATAATGTATTATTTATGACCATAATGGTCACATATGAATAGTGGGGGCATGAACATTAATTATGCTCAATTGTCTATCAAGCATAGCCCAACCATCAAAATAAACATACTATTAACATTAGAAGAAATAAATCATTGATTAATTCTATGATCAAAATGTTATTATAAGAAAATATTATCTTTTTTTTTCCTATTTAATCTAATTATATGCATTTTTTCGATCTAAATTGTACGCCATTACTCGTGTCTAATAAGATCTTAAATAACCACAAAATACTTTATCATTAATTTTAAGGTAGTAGATGAATTTTCAAGTCTTGAACCAAAGATTTTGCTAGCGGCATTCTATCATTTTCTCAAGCATGCTTGTCATGACTCCTTTTGAGGATTGGTAGAGCACAAAGGGGCAAACACGTAGTTTCACCAAATTCAACATTCAATCTTGGCGTGACACCATAATTTTTTAATCCCTCCAAGGCTGTAACTTTGGCGGCGATGATTCACGAGATATTTCATTGTAAATTTAATTTTTATTTTATCACACGAGAAAAATCTTTAACAATCATTTTTAAATAATTTACATTTATGCGTAATAATTCTATAACTCATATAAAAAAAATTGTATTAAAAACACTTTATGCAATAAATTATAAATTTGACCAAAATGGTATTGATAAATTCACAACTTTTTGTTTAAAAGAGTCACTTCGTACTACTAGACCACGAAATTATTCTCATTTCAATGTAAAATTGAGCGACTTTTAGGGGCATCAAAGGTAGTTCATGCAATTAATAATATTATAATAGTTAAATTGTTCAATGCGTGCGCCTTACGAGAATCTCAGCTTACTAACACTAATTACTAATACATGAAACAATCGAATGCGGCATGCTCATTTCCGGAAATACCCTTACAGTTGTTATCAATCAACATCCATAACCGTTTTTTGTTATTGTCGTCATGATTATGTTCACCCAAGTATTCATAATTTTAAAAAATAGATTTATCAATTTAAGAGACTGGTGGATTTAAATATTACTATTTTTATTCCATGCAAACATTTCAAACGCTCAATTTGTATATCATACCATATTATTATACCTATTATATATAAAAATTGACGCTACCACACTATTAATATTCTTATTTGTTCATAAATTATGTGTTACATGTGCCTTAAAAATTTGTATGTGTTCGAGTTAATCACCATAAAGTGATTTTTTTTAAAGAATATTAATATATTTATACATACAAAAAGTAAAATCTAAATAGATGAATTTGAATGGGGATAGAAATACAAATATTTGATTGTATCACGTGTAAAATGTAAATAAACTAAATAAAAAAGAGCGGCTCTGAGGACTGCGGCTGCTTAAAGTTGATTGTGATGAGTCAAGAGGGGGGTAGTGGAGGCTATGACTAAAGGTTTTTTTTTTTTTTTTTTTTTTTTTTAAATAATAATTGTAGGGGCACAATAAAATATAATAATCAAGTATGGTCCATGGGGAGAATCCAATAGCTGAATTTGTTTGATTTCAAAGCTATAAAATATGGTTTTAATTTTAACATTAAAATATATAAACACATGATTTTTCAGCACATATAAATGGAAAATATATAAATGCATGATTTCAAAGTCATGTACCTTATAATTTTTTTTATCTGATCACGAGGTGCCTTAAGCAAATTCAATTATTAAGGGGTAAAGTGCTGGCCAGATTGATTTTTATACGAGAGGGAGTTTGAACTCCCGACCTTTTTTAAAAGATAAAAATACACAACTGTTCACATCAACCAAACTAATTTGTACCTTATAATTTGATGTCATCAATGTTATCATTTTAAACGAGTAACTATAAGTTCGAGTCTTATTTCAATCGAAGGTTAGCATATATATACTTCTAGGTAGTTGTTACTGGCTTTTATGTAATAAATAAATAAAAATTGCTGTGGCTTTCACCTAAAAAAAAGCTTGTTGTCACATCATGAAATATAAAATAGAGTTGTAATGGTTGTGATTTTATTTTGGTTTGGAAAACACTATGAGGTCCACATGCAACAAAATTTCCACACAACAATTACTCCTTAGTAATGAACTAAGAATATAAAAAACTATTATTTAATTGTTACCATCACATCATTCATTTATATTATTTTAAAAAATTAATTTGAACATTTTTTTGACTATGAGGTATTAGAAAAACGTGTACTTATTATCTGATGGTGTACATTAAGTAAACTTGATATCTATATAATAGTTCGTGAGTCACACATGAAAGATAAGTTGCACTAAAAAGACCTTGTGTAACAAAGGGTGTTGGCAAATTTGATTTACATGTGAGTTTTGGACTCACAAGTATTAAGTGGATAGTAGCGGGTTTCTTAAATTAATTATACGATAATACATTTAAACAAACAATAATATAAATCTAAAAAGAATAACTCATGTGTCTTTTAAGGTTAAGCCAAATAAAGAAGAAATCATTTTTTTTCATTGTAATGTTACAAGGTTGGGTTCTTGGAGGTGGCTCCCGCTTTTCCTTTATTAGTTTCAAGAATCAAGACCCCTTAAATAATATTTGTCTTGAAAGTGATTAACTAAACGAGACAAGTCAAGAGCCTTGTGGTCCAGTGACATCAAACCCTTCTCTATATACGAGAGATGATGGGTTCGAACCTCAGTGGAGAGCGTTGCTGTCTCTTTGTTCTTCTTCAGTAGGTTGAGAAAGTAGTTTATGAACAGATACTACACTGTAATAGAGTCAGTAGCTTTAAAAAAAAAAAAAACTAAACGAGACAACCTAATTGACGAAGTCACCTTGTTGTTTAAACATATTATCCAACATGCTAAGATTATGTGTTGTCGCTTAGCATGTTGGATAATTGATCCTCTAATAAAAGCGAAATCCAGAGAAAATTTTACTCTCTAAAAATAAACATAAATTTTCTCGCAAAAAAACACAAACACACCTCAAATGGACCATCAAAGTATGTTCCCAACAACCTATTTGTATCTTGTACACAAACTATACTCATGCCAGATATGACAGTGCTTTTGTGACAAGGCAAGCATTGTACACATTCCCTTACCTAACATGTAAAAAATATTATAATTGACCCGAAAAAGATGGTCGGATGAGTAAAACATAATTTTCATATTAAAAAATCATGAGTTCATTTCTTACAAACACCTTCTTAATTGAGCCTATCAACATAATCTTCGCAGTACAATTTACATATCATGTGTACTTGACAAGCTATTATACAGAACGATATTTATCTCATGAACACCCTCAACTACTAACTGCACGGATTTCCCTCTATCACCCAAAAATAAGAATATTATAATTGATATGAAGAAGGAAATGAAAGAGAAAGCATGGGAAGTACAAATAAGGTTAACTGCAACATCATATCCCCAAACACTAACATTAAAAACATCAAACCAAAATATGGAAAGCAGCCTTAGACTTTATTACATATGATAAACTTGCATTGTATCTGTTGCACCTATCTACCAGCCTCTGTCAACTCAATCTCTAAGCTAAAAAAAGCCTTCAATGGGCAAAGGATTATGATACAGCTGCATCTCATGCTGTCATTTACAGCTTTTTTTGCGCGAATTTCCCACGATTCCTAAGAGCGAATTATCTTTGATCCTCGATCCATCTAGGATTTACAGGAACTCGAACTAGGAGCACGCTGCCAATCTGCAACAAGAAAAACGGGGGAAAATGGTGACCGGGAGATATGACGATGGTAAAGTTTTTTTTTGCGGGAATGTATACTCAAGAGATGGTAATTGGTAACGAATACTGGTAGGTCGTGATAACCAAAACTTCCCCGCCTAAATAATCATAGAGCAAAACAACCCGAAAACTTCCTGTACCAACTATAGGGGTGGCAATGTGGGCTAGCGCCTAGCGGGTCAATATGGTGAGGGGAATAGGCCATAATGTTAATCCCCAACACGGCCGAAAGATTTCAGCCCTAACCCGCTCCACCACAGGGTGATTCAGAGTTGGCATGTGGATTTCAGCCCGCTTTGATACCCCTACCTACCTACCCTCTACCATCTCTCCGGTTTATTTCCTTACTATACTATACGTTTGTGCTTTAAAATGACAAACGAGCTTATGTGTACAATTTATAAAGGTATAGAGACATAGAGGGTACCGTACGATCAATCACTGCTGAAACCTTCGTATCTCAAGCCCGATGAATTGTTGAACTGCTCGATATTCCCTAACATGCAAGAGAAGAAAATGTGAGTAATCCTGCAAGGACAACGAGACACAAATGAGGGTGGCATCGATCACCTACCGTTGGAATCAAGCAAGTTGCCCGTATTATTGGCGAGAAAAGGAGGCCTATTATAGGAGTTCTCTAGTAGATCTGAAACGGTAAGGAAAGGAAACTACGATTAGCTGAAATTTCAAGCACGCAAATTCTAGCCTTACTACATGTACTTCGTGTTCGATTGACACACCCGAGTTATTAGAGAAGTCAGCTGTCAAGTCAAAACCGAAGGTTTGACGTATCCAAGACGAGTCGCCATCATAGAGAGCATCGCAATGGTGTTGTGTATTAGACTCAACGCTACTGAATGACGTAGGAGTATCGCCCATGGCGGAACAGGATTCGAACAAATTTCCGTGCGTGCCGAAATCGAAAGGAGATCGGTTGTCATAGCTAGGCTCCAACTTGATCAAATTCCCGTTCATTGCCGATGTCATCCCCACGCTCGAGGGTTGAGCTAACAACATGTTCGGATTAACATCAATCTCCCGGCCGTTTTGAGTCATTCCCACGCTCGAGGGGTGAGCTAACATGTTCGGATTAACATCAACCTCCCTGTTTTGAGTCATTCCCAAGTTCAAGGGGTGAGCTAACATGTTTGGATTAACATCAACCTTCCCGTTTTGAGCAGACATATTACCCACCGGTTGTATGCAAGGGTGAAGAGTTGAGCCGCAACTACCAAACGCGCTAGGCAAATTGGTCGGGACAGAAGTCTGCATTTCCTCGGGATTCGTCGAAGCTCCAACGTTTTCTGCAATATGGCATCTTGAGCTCTGATATACTGCCAAGAGGACATGTGAATGTGAGAAAGTTACCGTTAACTAAACTTTTAGCTCTAGAACTAATCAGGAACGCTATTCACAAAATGGGGGCGGGTAGATGATGATAATCCTTAATTTCTACACTTCAAAAAATATAGATTTCATACCCGCATTAACAAATTCTTCTTCAAAGTTTGTAGGTCAGGCATCTATAGAACTTATCGAAGAAAAAAAGCCCTAAAACTTACTTGGTGAAATATGAGAGCCATTAGACACAGGTAAAGACGGAATTGCGGTCAGTCCCGGTTGACGCATTAATGCCGCTTGTTTCGAGAGCAACTCATTGAACTTCAAAATCTGATCCTTGAGCATCAAATACTGGAAATACGCCTCGAAAAATTCCTGGTTTTGTTCCACAAGATTTTGCCAAACTGGATATGAAGTGGGCAGTTAGAACGGATTATCAACAATAAATGAAAGTACAACATGGATAACGAGAGAAACCAATATGGGGAAACACGAGACACAGAAAAAAAAAATCAGAAAAATTATCTTAGTTTCTCATTTTTAGCTTTAATGTATGACATGACAAAGTTTTTAAAGTCTCGTAAATATAACCTGCTAAAACAGTCTTAAAGGAGAGATCTCATTCTCCGGTGATACAAAATCTCATAAATATAACGTGATATCTTTCCCCGTATGCCAATGTTTTAAAAATATCACAATGGATGAAGCTTGACTGCATTGAAAAGTAGACAACATACTAAGTTGAGTAAATCTCGGCTCGATATTGTCCCTAACGAAGAGGGTATTAACAACTTCGTCCCGACTCATGTAATGCTGAAGACACCGCTCTATACGATTTTGCACCTGCAGTAACAAATTCATAAGGCTAGGGAATTAATCACGAGAATATACAGCACTATATGCCAATCCAAAGCTCAAAACTAAAGAAACGCAGTTTTTGATCGGCCAAATTTTCTGAGGTTCATTTTTTAATGCATCAGTTGCTTTAAAACTCGAATGCTCTATAACAAGGGTAATAATTGATATTAAAATGATCGTTCCTCTTCTACGGAGATGTGGCCGGGAGACAATAAACATTTACTTAAGGAATACATTCCATCCAGCTACTTAAATAAAATAACAACCTTACCATTTGTAAATCTTCACACGAAATTTTTCGGGGTTCTCCTCCGCCTGACATGTCTGAGCCCTGAGTTACCGATGATAGAAACTATGATTTAAGAATGTCTCTAGTTTGAACCGTATGCCCACTAATAGCTTCTGAAATCACTAGAAAAGCACTTTATGTCAATTTATTAAAGAGGAAAATGAATAATGCAAACGTAGCCATAGTTATGATTCAAAACAAGGAGAAAAAAGGAAAGTTAAAAATGGAAGCGGGAAGCATTAGCAGGAGGCTATTGGGAAAGAAAAGTTGCAGAGAAATGTGCGAGCTTAGATATAATTATGACATGAATGCAACACATTATAGTGGTCCTAAGGGGTTGTTCTTCCGGCATTGAGGTCATATGCAAATATAAGAACTTACAACGAGATTTTCCAAAAAAGTTTGAACGAAGACAGCAACATCAGTCTTCAAAGCTCGACACCTTTTATTTACTCAGTGAAGAAAAAAGCTCTGATTTTATTCTTTTAGAAAAAACGCACATCATCAAACAAATCTCTTTTCCGGGATTCTGATGATTTTTCACCTCAATTCCTCCTAGCTCCGAGGCCTGTAAAAAGCCCAGACGACCCGTACTGCTTATGTACACCACCATCAGCCCAAAATACTATTAAACCGAAGCTTCCCAATGTTATACCTTAATCCCGTTAGCAATAACCTTAAGCATTCCACATTTGGTCCAAACTAGCGAGTGACCTAATCTTATATTACTGCCCCTACTCTTAGCACACAAAAGTGTTAAAAGAAAACAATTCTTTGAAAACAACATATAAACACCTAATTT
>CM008338.1:3039072-3057053 GCA_002525835.2 Ipomoea batatas | reverse complement strand
CAAACTCAAAATTCCCATTATTTACACAGAATCCCAACAAACAAAAACTGGGGTAAAAAAAAAGGGAAGGATAAAGTTCACCTGATTGTTGTATTGGAGCATAGAAGTGGATTGGGGGTGAAAAAGATTGGAGCTTTAGGAGTCCTGAAGAGTGAGGAGTCAAAGAGAGAGAGAATTTGAGTTGAAAGCAAGAATTGCAGTTTCGAGTTTTGGGGGAGAGAAGAGAATAGAGAAGAGAGAAGGTATGTTTGGATTCAAATCAACTTCTTTTTATTTAAGAAAGGGAAAGCTAAAACTGTGGTGGTGGCGTGGCATTTGTTTAAGGTTCCTGCGTTGTCCACATACATCACATCCTCTCAACTGTCTCATGCTTTTCACTCCTGTAATCCCACTTGTATTCCTCCCCTTCCTTTTTTCTCCCCTTTTTCTCCGGTTCCCCTCTCTAGTGGACTAACAATCACAAATATACCAAATATATGGGTAAAACTCTTCGTCAGATTATTAACATAATATTATAAAGTTTTAAGTTCAACTCTTAGCGTGTTATGTGTTAAAAATTTTTGTGTACCGATTTCACGCCAAAAGGTATAATACTTTTTAAAGATGATCTCACATCATAATAGTAACTAAAATCATAACATTTATGTACGAAAATCATGTCTGATTTTTGTTGGATGATAAGAAAAACTCATAACAACTATTCAATGGTGTGTTTGAGTAAACTGCGCTCATGTTTATTATAAGAGCATATATGACAGGTTTAACCTAGAGAGAATTGATAAAAATTAATCACGTGATTTTTTAATACGAGAATTATGTTTCATCGATTCAATCACTCATATCGAGCATATTAATTGTATTCTTGATAACATACTGGGTCACTTTCTAAAAATAAACACAGAATAAAATATGTGATACAACTCTCGAGAACTTTCATGGTATGAGACTTCTGTATCATTATCTACGTTAGAGTTTTCATATTGGGACTCATTTATTATGTGACGACTAATGTCACCAAAGTTTGCCACGCATTAATTTTGACTATAAATATAGTTTGAAAACAAATTTAGAGAGAACTCCAATTAAATTGATCAGACAATTGATTTACTAACTATAAAGTTTTAAATTTGATTTTATGTATAAACTGTTTATTAACTTTTATATATATAAAAATTTAGGTTAGTTTATCTCATTAGCTCTATATAGTCGTTTGCCTTTTAGACTGATTTACCTTCTTGTAATTTTGTATTGACTAATATTATATGGTGAGTTTCACCAAAAATTATACACATTTGGATAATAACTATTAAACTTTTTATTAATAAGAAAATTAGTACACTCACATACTCAAATTAGGCTTATACCACTCGACTGTAAGTCTGTAAAGTTATAACCGACTTCAATTCATCCTATCTTAAAGTAGACTTATACCACTCAATTGCATATTTATAGATAAGATTAAATAATAATTTTGTTAAATGTTTATACAACGCTTTTTAGTTCATTGAAACCAATAATTTATGATTAAGATTGAATATGTTTTGAATTAGGTCTATAATAATTATTGTTATCAATATAATCATAACCCAATAATTAGCATACCAAATCGACATGTTGTCAATTGTCAGAGGATGACACCTTGAGATTATTACCTTTTTCTTTTTTAATATATATTTTTCTTTTTTTTATCAAAAGTGGGAGAGAGATAAGATTAAGTTTACGTATAATATATACAAGGTAAATTTGGTCATCCATAATGTAATAGCCCACAAATTAAACAGAAGGCAAATCACATTGAGAAGATATGAGAATCATGTTAGGGTGGGATCATGAGACCCTGAGTCTATTTTATTGGATAAATCTTGACTGTAAAGAAGGAAATTTAGAACAAAATATTATAAGAGGTGCTATCAGGGAGCATCAAACCCACAACCTCTTACTTAGTACAAGCACAAGCACCAACCACCTAAACTATTCAGATTTCATATACTATTGAGTAAAATGCATGATGTTCTACTTAGCTGTGTGAAGATGAATGACATCCATGTAGTGGGGTGACATGTATGTTTATGACCAAAATTGAAGACTAGCTGATGTTGTACATTTGTCAACCATTTGAAAAGCCCTCTACACTATAAATAGGCACCCTTATTCCCTCCTTTAATATATCATCGCTTGTTCACTCAATCCCCATGTCCATGATTTGTGGTTCTAACCCATAGACCAGTGTTCGATTGATAGCAACATTATTTATTTGGACTGCCATTTGGAGCCAGTATCTCAAATTTTTACCCTAACGTTCCGAACAATAGTACTACTATTTTCCTTTCTGTCCTTCGATGCCCGGTTACAAAATCATCAAGCTAAGCTCAATTAAATTTTATAATGTTATACCATCAATAAATAAATAAATAAAAAAAAAGACTTATATAGCTAAAGATTCATAACTCATAAGTAGTGAATCCATGACCTGGGTGCATTATCTTCAAAGAGCTTAAAATCTAATTGAAGGGCATTTGCCCCTAATTTTCATATAATGGACCTGATACTTGGTCAGGTGATTTTCATGAATATATATTACTTTCTTCTTTTTTTTTCCTTCATACTACACTGATATCTGCATATTTTTTGAAATAAGATCAACTAATCCATCCAATCTACAAACTTGTCAATTAAGTTGGGCAAAACATTTGACATATCATGGGAAGGTCCAAGAAAGCATCACTTAAAGAATAATTCTCCCAATACTCATTCACTCCATTAATGGCGCCATACACTGATCCTCCACATATCTGCCTCTCCACCTTCATCTGTTCTNAGAAGAGAGAGAAAGAGAGAGAGAAAGCTCGCGGTGGCGTACTCGAGGGAAACAAAGCAAAAAGGGAGAATCTATATATACAATTAATACACGCAGTGAGCAGTGCTTCCAGGGTGGCAGCGATGGTGGGTAATGGCGTCCCAAGGTGGTAGGTGTTAGGCGTGCGGACAGCAGCTACGCTCTAAATTCCTCTTTTGCCCCTTTGATTTTGCACGTATTTACGACCCTACCCTTTCCGTCGGAGAGATTAGAGCGGTTAAAACGATGAATAACTTGTAAGTTAGTGCTAGAAATTGTAGTTGTTTATTGTTCTAATCACAAAAATATCTGTTGAATGAATAAAAATTTAGTGAAAGCAATTTAACTGATTCGATCTTATCGGTTGAATGTCGTTCATGTAACTATTTCAACCTCATTTTGCTCTAAAATATAGACATTTGTGTGTTGTCAAGTAACATCTCATAGAATATCAATCATTCAAGACAATTTATTAGTTTAAATTATAGATGGCTTAATATTTGTCCTCTCCATTTTCTTTTCAATAATTTTGATTTAATGTAGCTATAATGTTACGAAGTTTTAATTTCATTATACACCTTATTTAAATCGAAAATAAAAGAGAAAAATTCAGATATAGATCTAACCTAAGTCTTAGTAACTTATGTTGAATATGATCTAGAGACATTACAAGTTAGTCTTGAATACTAAATAAAGTATTTTAAGTTAGTTCTTGAATAGGGACTTACAATAATTAACTTGATAAATGTTATTAGCCTAATAGGCTAGCACCAAGGGCTTGGCCTTAGTAAGAAGTGCATGCTAGATAAGTTGTAAAAAAAAGTTAATAATATCAGATAATGTACTATTTATGACCATAATGGTCACATATGAATAGTGGGGGCATGAACATTAATTACCAAGCATAGCACAACCATCAAAATAAGCATACTAATAACATTAGAAGAAATAAATCATTAATTAATTCTATGATCATAACTTTATCATAACAAAATCTTATCTTTTCTTTTCTTGTTTGATCTCATTATATATATTTTTTCGATCAAAATCGTACGCCATTACTCGTGTCTAATAAGATCTTAAATAACCACAAAATACTTTATCATTAATTTTAAGGTAGTAGATGAATTTTCAAGTCTTGAACCAAAGATTTTGCTAGCGGCATTCTATCATTTTCTCAAGCATGCTTGTCATGACTCCTTTTGAAGATTGGTATATCACAAAGGGGCAAACACGTAGTTTCACCTTATTCAACATTCAATCTTGGCGTGACACCATAATTTTTTTAATCCCGCCAAGGCTGTAACTTTAGCGGCGATGATTCACGAGATATTTCATTGTAAATTTAACTTTTATTTTATCGCATGAGAAAAATTTGTAACAATCATTTTCAAATAAATTTTATTTATGCGTAATAATTCTATAACTCATATAAAAAAATTATACTAAAAAATTTATGCAATAAATTTGATCAAAAAGGTATTGATAAATTCACAACTTTTTATTTAAAAGAGTTACTTCGTATCACTAAACTACGAAATTATTGTCAGTTTAATATAAATTTGAGCGATTTTTAGGGACATCAAAGGTAGTTCATGCAATTATAACATTATAATAGTTTTTTTTGAGAAAAACATTATAATAGTTAAATTGTTCAATGCGTGCGCCTTACGAGAATCGCAGCTTACTAAGCCATGAAACAATAGAATACGGCATGCTCATTTCCGGAAATACCCTTACAGTTGTTATCAATCATCAATCAACATCCATAACCGTTTTTTGTTATTGTCGTCATGATTATGTTCACCAAAGTATTTATAATTTTAAAAAAGAGTTTTTTGCAATTTTAGTCCCACGACTATAGTGTCACTTGTAGGATTGGTCCACGACTTTCAAACTTTGCAATTTTGGTCTATGACTATTGTTTTTGTTGCAAAAATGGTCCTTACGGCGCCGGAAAACAAAAACCGGCGGATTTTCTGGCAATTTTTCGCCGGGAAAAAAAATCGACATATTTTTCGTCAACTTCTCGCTGGAAAAAAATTCTTCTTTCAAGTAGGATTAAAATTGACATTTCTAAACAATTAAGTTAAGTTAAAACAAATTCATTTCTAAAAACATATGTAGTCAATTTAATTATTTTTAATTTTGGTAAACTAATTAAATTTAAAACTAATTCATTTTTAAAAGCACACGTAGCCAAGTTAATCTTAGTAAAATTAAATATAAATTAAAAATTATTTTTACTTTTTCGTTTAAATTTAAATTATATTTACTTTTTAGCCAATTAAGTACAAATTCAAAATTATTAATACAAATTCAAGATCAACAAAAAATAATATTATTAAAATTAAATTTAAACTAAAAAGTAAAAATAATATTTGAATAATTTTGCCCAGTAGTAACATCTGCCAACACAAAGAGGAATTTTTTAGAAATGTCAATTTTGAATAAAAAGTAAACTAAATTAATTTTTTAGAAATATCAATTTTAATCCTACTTGAAAGAAGAATTTTTTTTTCCTGCGAGAAATTGACAGAAAATATGCTGATTTTTTTTTCGGCGAAAAATTGCCGAAAAATCTGCCGGTTTTTGTTTTCCGGCGCCGGAAGGACCATTTTTGCAACAAAAACAATAGTCATGGACCAAAATTGCAAAATTTGAAAGTCGTGGACCAATCCTACAAGTGCCACTATAATAGTGGGACTAAAAATGCAAAAAACTCTTTTAAAAAATAGATTTATCAATTTAAGAGACTGGTGGATTTGAATATTACTATTTTTATTCAATACAAACATTTCAAACGCTGAATTTGTATACTATATTAGTATTATACAAATTTGACGCTACAACACTATTAATATTTTTATTTTTTAATAAATTATGTGTTACATGTATCTTAAATTTTTTTTGTGTTCGAGTTAATCACCATAAAGTGGTTTTTTTAAAGAATATTAATATTTTTTTTTGAATATTACTAACTCTGTTACAATGCAGTATCTGTTTTATTCATACAAAAAGTAAAATCTAAATAGATGAATTTGAATGGGGATAGAAATATAAATATTTGATTGTATCACGTGTAAAATGTAAATAAACTAAATAGAAAAGAGCGGCTCTGAGGACTGCGGCTGCTTAAAGTTGATTGTGATGAGTCAAGAGGGGTAGTGGAGGCCCAAATTCTAAAGTCTAGTGGAGGCTATGACTAAATTTATTTATTTATTTATTTATTTATTTATTTTTAAATAATTGTAGGGGCACAATAAAATATAATAATAAAGTATGGTCCATGGGGAGAATCCAATAGCTGAATTTGTTTGATTCCAACGCTATAAAATATGGTTTTAATTTTAACATTAAAATATATAAACACATGATTTTTTAAATATAAAGGGAAAATATATAATTGCATGATTTCAAAATCAAGTAGCTTTTAGTTGGATATATAAATACAAGAGTGGGTTTTTAGGTAATTTTGGCTGAAATAGAAGAAAGAGAATGAGAAGAGAGAAGATCTAAGAGCTTACGGTGAGAATTAGTTTTTGGTCTTTGAAGTGAGTCCCACCAAATATGAAAAATGCATGCCATTTCTCGTGTGAGGCGCATCAACATGGCACGTTACTATAGTTTTTTTTTTTTTTTTTTTCAAAAACTCTTTTTTTTTCCTCTTCTCTTATTTGGCATCTTAAAATTTGTACAAAAAATCAATTATTGAGAATGCTCTTATATAGTTGTTGCGGACTTCTATGTAAATACATATTAAAAAGAAACTATTTGAGCTTTCACCTAAAAAAAAAAAAAGAAACTTGTTGTCACATCATGAAATATAAAATAGAGTTGTAATGGTTTTGATTTCATTTTGGTTTGGAGAACACTATGAGGTCCACATGCAACAAAATTTCCACAATACAATTACTCCTTAGTAATGAACTAACAATATTAAAAAATTATTATTTAATTGTTACCATCACATCATTCATTGAATTTTTGTTTAAACACATTCCCTTACCTAACAAACTAACATGACAAAAATATTATAATTGACCAGAAAAAGATATCGAGTGAAACATAGTTTTCATACTAAAAAATTATAAGTTTATTTCTTACAAAGACCTTAATGAAGCCCACCGTATATAACTATATAATCTTCCCAGTAATTTACCTATCCTATGTAGTTGACAGGCTATCAACTACTAATTGCACGGATTTTCATCTATCACCCAAAAATAAGAATATTATAATTGATATGAACAAGGAAATGAAAGAGAAAGCATGGGAAGTACAAATAAGGTTAACTGCAACATCATATCCCCAAACACTAACATTAAAAACATCAAATCAAAATATGGAAAAGCAGCCTTAGACTTTATTACATATGATAACCTTGCATTGTATCTGTTGCACCTATCTACCAGCCTCTATCAACTCAATCTCTAAGCTAAAGAAAGCCTTCAATGGGCAAAGGATTATGATACAGCTGCATCTCATGCTGTCATTTACAGCTTTTTTTGCGCGAATTTCCGATGATTCCTAAGAGCGAATTATCTTTGATCCTCGATCCTTCTAGGATTTACAGGAACTCGAACTAGGAGCACGCTGCCAATCTGCAACAAGAAAAACGGGGGAAAATGGTGACCGGGAGATATAACGATGGCATACCCCCTATACTATATAGCTGCGGGAGGCTTTAGTTTATGTTGTAAAGTTTTTGCGGGAATGTATACTCGAGAGATGGTATCGAATACTGGTAGGTCGTGATAACCAAAACTTCCCCGCCTAAATAATCATAGAGCAAAACAACCCGTAAACTTCCTATACCAACTATAAGAGAGTCAATGTGGGCTAGCGGGTCAATATGTTGAGGGGAATAGGCATAATGTTAATCCCCATCGCGGGTCGAAAAATTTTAGCCCTAACCTGCTCCACCACAGGGTGATTCAGAGTTGGCCTGTGGATTTCAGCCCGCTTTGATACCCCTACCTACCTATACCCTCTACCATCTCTCCGGTTTATTTCCTTACTATTCTATACGTTTATGCCCGAAGAGACAAACGAGCTTATGTGTACAATTTATAAAGGTATAGAGACATAGAGGGTACCGTACGATCAATCACTGCTGAAACCTTCATATCTCAAGCCCGATGAATTGTTGAACTGCTCGATATTCCCTAACATGCAAGAGAAGAAAACGTGAGTAATCCTGCAAGGACAACGAGACACAAACGAGGGTGGCATTGATCACCTACCGTTGGAATCAAGTAAGTTGCCCGTATTGTTGGCGAGAAAAGGAGGCCTATTATAGGAGTTCTCTAGTAGATCTGGAACGGTAAGGAAAGGAAACTACGATTAGCCGAAATTTCAAGCACGCAAAGTCTAGACTTACTACATGTACTTCGTGTTCGATTGACACACCCGAGTTATTAGAGAAGTCAGCTGTCAAGTCAAAACCGAAGGTTTGACGTATCCAAGACGAGTCGCCATCATAGAGAGCATCGCAATGGTGTTGCGTATTAGACTCAACACTACTGAATGACGTAGGAGTATCGCCCATGGCGGAACAGGATTCGAACAAATTTCCGTGCGTGCCGAAATCGAAAGGAGATCGGTTGTCATAGCTAGGCTCCAACTTGATCAAATTCCCGTTCATTGCCGATGTCATCGCCACGCTTGAGGGTTGAGCTAACAACATGTTCGGATTAACATCAATCTCCCGGCCGTTTTGAGTCATTCCCACGCTCGAGGGGTGAGCTAACATGTTCGGATTAACATCAACCTCCCTGTTTTGAGTCATTCCCAAGTTCAAGGGGTGAGCTAACATGTTTGGATTAACATCAACCTTCCCGTTTTGAGCAGACATATTACCCACCGGTTGTATGCAAGGGTGAAGAGTTGAGCCGCAACTACCAAACGCGCTAGGCAAATTGGTCGGGACAGAAGTCTGCATTTCCTCGGGATTCGTCGAAGCTCCAACGTTGTCTGCAATATGGCATCTTGAGTTCTGATATACTGCCAAGAGGACACGTGAATGTGAGAACATTACCGTTAACTAAAGTAGATTCAAGTACAATTACCGCTAATTTCTGTCTACAGATTCTGAGATGATGATAATCCTTAGTTTATACGCTTTAAAAAATATAGATTTCATACCCGCATTAACAAATTCTTCTTCAAAGTTTGTAGGTCAGGCATCTATAGAACTTACCGAGAGAGAAAAAAAAGCCCTAAAACTTACTTGGTGAAATATGAGAGCCATTAGACACAGGTAAAGACGGAATTGCGGTCAGTCCCGGTTGACGCATTAATGCCGCTTGTTTCGAGAGCAACTCATTGAACTTCAAAATCTGATCCTTGAGCATCAAATACTGGAAATACGCCTCGAAAAATTCCTGGTTTTGTTCCACAAGATTTTGCCAAACTGGATAAGAAGCGGGTAGTTAGAACGGATTATCAACAATAAATGAAAGTACATCATGGATAGACATGATTACGGGAGAAACCAATATGGGGAAACACGAGACATGAAAACAAAAAATCAGAAAAATTATCTTAGTTTCTCATTTTTTAGCTTTAATGTATGAGATGACAAAGTTTTTAAAGTCTCGTAAATATAACCTGCTAAAACAGTCTTAAAGGAGAGATCTCATTCTCCGGTGATACAAAATCTCATAAATATAACGTGATGATATCTTTCCTGTATGCCAATGTTTTAAAAATATCACAATGGATGAAGCTTGACTGCATTGAAAAGTAGACAACATACTAAGTTGAGTAAATCTCGGCTCGATATTGTCCCTAACGAAGAGGGTATTAACGACTTCGTCCCGACTCATGTAGTGCTGAAGACACCGCTCTATACGATTTTGCACCTGCAGTAACAAATTCATAAGGCTAGGGAATTAATCACGAGAATATACATCACTATATGTCAATCCAAAGCTCGAAACTAAAGAAAACGCATTTTTTGATCGGTCAAATTTTCTGGGGTTCATTTTTTAATGCATCAGTTGCTTTAAAACTCGAATGCTGTATAACAAGGGTAACAATTGATATTAAAATGATCATTCCTCTTCTTACTAAGCCAACCTTACCATTTGTAAATCTTCACACGAAATTTTTCGGGGTTCTCCTCCACCTGACATGTCTGAGCCCTGAGTTACCGATGATAGAAACTATGATTTAAGAATGTCTCTAGTTTGAACCGTATGTCCACTAATAGCTTCTGAAATCACTAGAAAAGCACGTTATGTCAATTTATTAAAGAGGAAAATGAATAATGCAAATGTAGCCATAGTTATGATTCAAAACAAAGGAGAAAAACGGAAAGATAAAAAGGGGAGCGATACCGAAAAGGAAGAGCAATAGCAGGCTATTGGGAAAGAAAGGAGCAGAGAAATGCGCGAGCTTAAATATAATTATGACATGAATGCAACATATTATAGTGGTCCTAAGGGGTTGTTCTTCCGGCATTGAAGCCATATGCAAATATAAGAATTTACAACGAGATTTTCCAAAAAAGTTTGAAAGAAGACAGGAACATCAGTCTTCAAAGCTCGACGCTATTATTTACTCAGTGAAGAAAAAAGCTCTGATTTTATTCTTTTAGAAAACGTTTGGACAAAAATAGGAAACGCACATCACCAAACAAATCTCTTTCCCGGGATTCTGATGATTTTTCAGCTCAATTCCTCCTAGTTCCGAGTCCACAATTAAAAAGCCTAGACGACCCGTACTGCTTATGTACACCACCTTCAGCGCAAAATACTATTACACCGAAGCTTCCCAATGTTATACCTTAATCCCGTTAGCAATAACCTTAACCTTAACCTTAAGCTTCCCAAACTAGTGAGTGACCTAATCTTATATTACTGCCCCTACTCTTAGCACACAAAAGTGTTAAAAGAAAATGATTCTTTGAAAACAACATAGAAACACCTAATTCATCTTACATAACCAAAGATCACTATTTCAACTTTGCTATAGATCAATACACCAAACCAAAACCCACAAATGGGAAGCCAAAGCAATTCCTAAGTTCAATCATCAATTCAAATGCTGAGGTTTTAACTGGTAAAGGCTCCCATGATAGGAATTGCTGTTGATAAAAACCTTAATTTTACCAAACTATGCTGAGAATGAAAAACACAGCTTGCTTCA
The DNA here is from genome assembly GCA_002525835.2 of Ipomoea batatas. NCBI lineage: Eukaryota > Viridiplantae > Streptophyta > Magnoliopsida > Solanales > Convolvulaceae > Ipomoea > Ipomoea batatas. Next base: position 3,046,063 of record CM008338.1, on the reverse strand, counting down.
ATACATCATTAAACTGCCACCACTAACATTAAAGACATCAAACATTGTTGATAAAAACCTTAATTTTACCAAACTATGCAGAGAATGAAAAACACAGCATGCTTCAATACATCATTAAACTGCCACCACTAACATTAAATACATCAAATTCAGCTATTCCCAGGAATCCCAGGAGACAAATACATTAAAAGCACACTTTTTTAACACTCATCTCTATTAACACAGCATAGAAGAAAGCTAAGGGCAAGGAATTGAATTCCACTAAGAGTATAGGACTAACATGATCATACAGAATCTGAAACCCCATGATCATCAACTAATATGTGAAGAAAACAAAAACCCAGAACCCCTTTTCAAATAAAAACTCAAAATTCCCATTATTTACACAGAGAATCCCAACAAACAAAAACTGGGGTAAAAAAATGAGAAAGATAAAGTTCACCTGATTGTTGTATTGAAGCATAGAAGTGAATTGGGAGTGAAAAAGATTGGAGCTTTAAGAGTCCTGAAGAGTGAGGAGTCAAAGAGAGAGAGAATTTGGGTTGAAAGCAAGAATTGCAGTTTCGAGTTTTGGGGGAGAGAAGAGAATAGAGAAGAGAGAAGGTATGTTTGGATTCAAATCAACTTCTTTTTATTTAAGAAAGGGAAAGCTAAAACTGTGGTGGTGGCGTGGCATTTGTTTAAGGTTCCTGCGTTGTCCACATACATCACATCCTCTCAACTGTCTCATGCTTTTCACTCCTGTAATCCCACTTGTATTCCTCCCCTTCCTTTTTTCTCCCCTTTTTCTCCGGTTCCCCTCTCTAGTGGACTAACAATCACAAATATACCAAATCTATGGGTAAAACTCTTCGTCAGATTATTAACATAATATTATAAAGTTTTAAGTTCAACTCTTAGCGTGTTATGTATTAAAAATTTTTGTGTACCGATTTTACGCCAAAAGGTATAATACTTTTTAAAGATGATCTCACATCATAATAGTAACTAAAATCATAACATTTATATACGAAAATCATGTCCGATTTTTGTTGGATGATAAGAAAAACTCATAACAACTATTCAATGGTGTGTTTGAGTAAACTGCGCTCATGTTTATAATAAGAGCATATATGACAGGTTTAACCTAGAGAGAATTGATAAAAATTAATCACGTGATTTTTTAATACGAGAATTATGTTTCATCGATTCAATCACTCATTTCGAGCATATTAATTGTATTCTTGATAACATGGGTCACTTTCTAAAAATAAACACAGAATAAAATATGTAATACAACTCTCGAGAACTTTCATGGTATGAGACTTCTGTATCATTATCTACGTTAGAGTTTTCATATTGGGACTCATTTATTATGTGACGACTAATGTCACCAAAGTTTGCCACGCATTCATTTTGACTATAAATATAGTTTGAAAACAAAAAATAATACACAAGAGTCAAGACAACTCCAATTAAATTGGTCAAACAATTAATTTACTAACCATAAAATTCTAAATTTGATTCTATGTATGAACTGATTATTAATTTTCTTATATATAAACAATTTAGGTTGGTTTACCTCATTAGCTCCTTCTAGTCTTTTGTATTCTAAATTGATTTACCTCCTTGTAATTCTGTATTGATTAAGACACTATGGTGATTTACTGAGTTTTACTAAAAAAATTACGCACATAATAACTATTAAACTTTTCATTAATAAAAAAAATTAATACATCTCACATACTCAAATTAGGCTTATACCACTCGACCGTAAAGTTATAACCGACTTCATCATATCTTAAAGTAGACTTATACCACTCAATTACACATTTATAGATAAGATTAAATAATAATTTTGTTAAATGTTAATACTGTTTTGTAGTTCATTGAAAGCAATAATTTATGATTAAAGATTGAATACATTTTGAATTAGGTATATATATAATAATTATTGTTATCATTATAATCATAACGCAATAATTAGCATAACCAGATCGACATGTTGTCAATTGTCAATGGATGCAGCCTTGAGATTATTACCTTTTTTTTTAAAAAAAAATAATATTTTTTTTAATCAAAAAGTGGGGGAGACATAAGATTAAGTAGACCCATGATATGTACCAGGAAAATTTTACTCCTATGAATATCTTATGATATGAGAATCATATTAGGATAACTGAATCTTTCATTTTTACTTCCAACCCAACTTCCGATTGTTAGTTTCGATGGGGTCATGGGACCCCATGAGTCATTTTATTGGATAAGTCTTGCTAATGAGATGAAAAAAAAAAAAATTTAGAGCAAAATATTATAAAAAGGTGTTACAGGGGCATCAAACCACAACCTCCCACCCAATAATACAAACACTGCACCAACCACCCAAACTACTCAAATTTCATATATTAAAAGGCAGGATGCTCTACTTAGCTGTGATTATCAATGACATCTAGGTAGTGGGGACACGTGCATCTACTTAGCTGTGATGATCAATGACATCCAGGTAGTGGGGACACGTGCATGACCAAGGTTGAAAACTAACTGATGTCGTAACATTTGTCAACCATCCGCAAAGCCCTCCACACTATAAATAGGCACCCTTATTCCCTCCTTAAGACATTATTCCTTGGTTCACTCAATCCTCCATAGTATAGTGGCTTGTGGTCCTAACCTCTAACTCATACATTTTTCTACCCTTTGATACTCAATATATGGTGGACCTGATCCCGACAAAGTCATCAAGTTCAATTAAATTTTATAATATTATACCATATATCAATTAAAAAAGAAGAAGAAAAGAGACTAATTATATAGCAAAAGATTCATAAGTAGTGAACCCATGACCTGGGTGCATTATCTTCAAAGAGCTTAAAATCTAATTGAAGGGCATGTGCCCCTAATTTTCATAAAATTACCTTCTTTTTTTTTTTTTTCATTCAGACTACATAAATATCTACCTCTCTTAGTCCAAAATGAACTAATGGACCTGATACTTGGTCAGGTGATTTTAATGAATATTACTCTTTTTTTTTCCTTCATCATACTACTATATACTGATATCTGCATATTTTTTTGAAATTAGATAACTAATTCATCCCATATACAAGCTTATCAATTAAGTTGGGCAAAACATTTGACATATCATGGGAAGATCCAAGAAAGCATCACTTAAAGAATTCTCCCAATACTCATTCACTCCATTAATGGTGCCATACACTGATCCTCCACATATCTGCCTCTCCACCTTCATCTGTTCTAGCTCAGCAATCTGCAAACTGCGGGTCTCATATGTACTGGAAGATGATTGGTGTTGGGTCACGAGAAACGTGTCGAAATCGGTGAGGGATGGTGTGTGTGGGTGATGATCATATCCCAATTCTCCTAGGATGAAGTTAGGCTTGTATGCATTATTATCTCCAAGGATCTGAGAGGGAAAAGTTTGGGGATTAGTAGGGGGTTTTGGGGTTTTGTTAAGGTTGTTGGGGGTTTTGGTTTTGTTAAGGTTTTGTTGTTTTTGGGTGAGGAGGTTTCTGATCTTTAAGGAGAGTGCTGGGTTTGGAGGGACATGGTTGAGGAAGTTGGTTCTTGTGTTGGATCCTCTGAGGAGACAAGCAGCTTCATCATAGGCTTGTGCAGCTTCCTCAGCTGTGTCAAAAGTCCCCAACCACATTCTGATCTTCTGTGTTGTGTTCTTGATCTCCGCCACCCATTTCCCCGACGGCCTCTGCCTTACCCCTACGAACTTCCTCTTCTTGACGGTCTGCACCCCTGGCCCGAGCGCTGCCACCTGTCCTTTCCCTGGAGGAGTCGTCTTGGGGGATGAGTGAATTGCTGGATGTGTTTCAAGGGTATCGAATTTCGGATCCCTAGACTTCCTTTTCTTGAAGGGTTGCACTCCAAAGTCGAGATCTTTGACTTGTTTTACTGCCTTGGCAGGGGAGTAAATCGGGGGATGTGTCTCAGTGGTTTCGGGTTCTGCAAACTTCCTCTTCGTGTTTGTAGCTCCGTTGCCCTCTCCCTTTAGCCGCTTCTCGAGATGGATGTCCATGGCAGAGGATTGAGATGAATGGAGCAAAGAGGTGAAGGGTGTTGAGGAGTGAGCTATGTGGGAGTTGGGTTGATCTTCTTCAAATAAATGCATTGAGAGACAATTAGGGCATTATTTATAGTCAAAAAGAGGTTCATGGGAGGCTTGTCTTGTGGCTTAGTGGTTGGGTTGTAGTGTTAAACATTTGAGTTTTGCTTTTCTTTAACGAAGAAAACCTGCAATCACTACTTAAAAGTGTACATTGAATAATTATTCTAGTCTTATGTAATAGGCCACAAATTATATGTAAATTAAGCATATATTAAGATGGTTCGTATGACCGATTCGACCAATTCCCAACAGTGCGTTGAAATTTTTGTTGGATTGTTTGTGGTTAGCTGAATTATCAAAGTGGTTTATGGGACCATTTCCTGAGACATATGACTGGTTATCATTAAGTAATCAACAATTCAACCTCAATATAAGGAAAGTTGTTTATTTGTGTTTGTTGTCAAATAATGTTGCATGCCCCCAAGGCATATATGCTTAATCACTTACTGACTCCCTCATTTTTCTTCTTTCTTTTTCATTTTTTTAAATAAAAATAATAATGTTGTTCGTTCTGAACTAGTGATTTAAACCGTCATTCCCATGAAAAAGGAACCAAAACTATCACATTGTAAAAAAAAATTAATCTCATGAACCTATAAGAATGTAAATTGAGTCAATATAATTTGACACCAAATTAAATAGTATTCGATTTAAGAGTTAAAGCAACTCTATCAAAGTTTATTAAATTAGAACAATAAATTAGAAGATTACTATGTTTAGATGCTTAATATTCTTGTACTTACGATGACAAATTGACGATGCTTATAATCAGCCAAAAAACAGGTGTTGTGTCATCTACCAATGATCCTCTAGGACTATTGTAGCCTGCAAAATATATATATCTTCATTATCATATTGCAGTTACGTCCGAAACGTCCAATCACTATTCAAGAGGATGTATTAAATGGAGGAGGAATCAGTTACTAGTTGTTGTTCAAGAATTCTAGAAAGAATATCTATTTGTAGGTATAATAGAAGCTCGATATAATATTCATGTGACATTTTTGTCTATATATATACTTTGGTTACTCACAAGTCATGTGACAAAGTTCAGTGGAACTTCAACGAAAAGATCATAAGTAGTGAAGAAGACAAAAATCGTGCATGTATTTATAGTGGCAAATTTCATAATCATGCATATACCAATAATAAAAATATTATAAAACGCATGAGATTAAAAGTAACAAGAACTCTTACGTTGATATATTCACTGAATCAAGAATTACAATAATGCTCATCCAATCAAAAAATAAAAACAAAAACAAAGAAAAGTAAACCAAATAATTGACAAACATGCAAGCCAATACATGATGAAACAAACAAAGAATGGTGGTAAAGCACAAATTCTATTAGCAGTGAGACCAACAAAAGTCAAATGTAGTCCAGATCAACATTATTATTATTTACATATTAAAGAATGTCAATTATTTGTGGGGATTACTAAGCATCATAGTTGTAATGCTCCTCCACTTGGTCAACCATAAAACTAAGTTCCAGTTATGAAACCGCTGGTGGCCAAGTGTGTAAAGCATGATTCTCATACAAAAATGATACAAATTTAATTCTTGGTCGAGCCTATCGCACAAAATCTTCCAAATGTGGTATACCTCTCGTGTGTGATTTGCAGGTTGCACAGAAACAGAGTTCAACCAGTATAAACTCTTTGGTAGTGATTGCGTATGGGATTTTGTCATTAATATCAATAAAACATTGCTTTACGTGAAAGCTTACAATCACTACTACTTTTTTTCTCAAAAAGGTTGAATCCACAACTCCAAGAGTCCACAACCACTACTACTTGAATGTGCACTATGCCGACTCAGGGTCAAGGCGATACCGCAAAGAGTTGTATGTAAGAAGATAAACTAGCTTTGGTTATCCATAACAGGCAGAGTCAGACCAAAACAATCAAACAACAACTCTCGCAAGAAGTCAAAACCCTTATAATTACCAAGTCATTCGACCAACTCGGTTGGGGTTGCTCCAATATCAACAAAACTAAGTTGTAATCACGAAGGCCTGCATTTTTTTCTTTGTTTTTTCGCAATCAATCATCAATATAATTAACACTTTTGTTTGTGTGTTGGTTCTTTTCCATACTTGTGCCACCTGGAGACATATCACTTATCAGACCTCACTAAAACTAAATATTAAACATAATTTTCAAGAAAAGAATCTTATACAAGCAGGCTGCTTTTCATAAGAACCCTACTCACATAGGCCACCTAATCTTAGCTTTCTCATTGATTAATCAACCGAAGACAAATATATGACATAATTCACTAGACAAGTAGCTTTCAGTTAAGGTTGTTGGATTAGTAAGCCAACTGATAAGCTAGTCTAGCTGAAAGATGCCCTCAAGAGGTGGAATATTTTCTATTTATTTGCAAATATGATAAAATTTAGGCATTCAGCTACTAACTTACGAAAGTATCTTATTTTGAAATTTTTTACAGTGTTAATTAAGAGTGCAATCATCACTAATACTAATTAATCGAGTATAGTCAGATATATTATCCACGATTATACTTGACCAATATCATAAAATTATTGTTTTTTATAATTCATTCTACCCAATCTGCTCTACAAAACTAAAATAAAATTGTGAATTAATAGTTTTATCAAACTTTACATGATTCAAAATAAATAATTATTTTGTATAATTCTAAGTTCTAACAAACTATATCATTATTTTACTTAATCCACAAAAAATTCATATATTAATCTAAGAGTGCCAGCTGGGCATGTAAGTTAAAAAAAAAAATTAAAAAAAATTGTTTCAACTTTTTTTTTTTAACCCTCTTTTTTCCTCTTTTCTTTCCTACTTGTCACTTCAAAACCCCCCAAAAGATAATACTCCGTAATAACAATGTT
>CM008338.1:3026315-3038972 GCA_002525835.2 Ipomoea batatas | reverse complement strand
CCCCGTTGCCATCCCTAATTATTCATGTACATATTATATAAAAGAGTTAATACCTCCAATGGTCCTCCGAGTATTAGCGATTTACCAGGTGTGGTTCATCGTCTTTAAAACGACCACTAGACATCCTTCTAATTTAAAAAAATTACCACTCGTGGTCCTCAGTTAAGTTTGCTGTCAAAATGGCGTCAAATTTGAAGGCAAAATTGTCCTCTCACCTAAATATTTTAATTTTTGTTTTAAAGAATTGAAATGAACTGTCCTTACCTCTCTTTCCTCCCAAGGTGTTCCTAAACTCCATTGTTGTTGTTCATTTTTCTTGAAATTTCTTCTTCTTTTCACCAACACAAGTGGGTCGTTGGAGGAGAGGAGACGGTTGTGCTGGGTTTCGGCTTCCGGCCGGTATCTCTCCCTCTAACCCTTTTTTTTTTCGCCGTCAATAGAGCAGCAGTAGATTCCGGGGTGGTGGATGATGTTTATGGCAGTGGCTGCGGTTCGCGGTGGAAGGTCAGCTTGTGTCGCCACTGTTTGTTGCGGTTCACGGTGTAAGGTGAAAAAGAAGAGGGAGAGAGCTCGTTGTGCAGGAACCCAAGGTGGAAACGTTGGAGTAATGGATCATGCACTTGTCGTACCTCCGAATGCCTCCTTCTGATCGGGATTATCGCCCATGGAAGCATTGGAGAATCCATATTGGTTGAGGTTAGACGAGAGGGACGACAGAAGTGTGTTAAGGTTGGTGTGGTATATGTTGTTCTGTGTGTAATTATTTTCACTTGCTCCGCATATTGAGTACCAGAGAATGGAGATCAGGCTGTGTTGTTGATAACAGGATGATACTAGAAAGGTATAGGAAAACCAAACATTTCTGGACATGATTTCAAACACGTAAGTACGTGAATATAAAACCCAAAATTTTCTTCCTTTATGTATTCCGGGAACGTAAGGACATGATTTCAAACACGTAACAGTGTCCTCCATCACGTCGTTATGGTATTCCGGGAACGGTCCATGATGCTCGCGAATTGTATGTTCCGGAGGGGAGGTTGTTCTATTTTATTAACGACAATCTGAGCTCTAAATCAACCATTAAACTCAAATGTTCAGATAGAACGCACCTGGGAGCGAACGACCAAGCGTTGCATGCAGCGGGGATGGAGCTAATACAGGAGTTTTATATATGTGGTAATCACTGCACAAGAAGAGATTGATGTTATGTGGCTGTGGCTTAAGAGTAGGAGTCGTGTTCATCATGGCAGAATTCTTTCCTCAATTTCCTCGAAGAAAGCTGGCAAGCATCCATGCTTAGATCAATGGCCGCAGAAAGGGCAACAAACAGAGCATCATCAGCCATGCAGTTAACATGGTTCACTGCAACCTGAACTGAAAGGAACCCATTTTTGCCTTCAACACTGGAGCACATCACAAACCCCCGTACTGGGGAGCAGACTGTTTTCTTGCATTATCTATGTTCTCATCCATATTATTAAAGGGAATTGAACAAAGTGTCAAATGAGAATATTATTAATATTTCTCAAGACTTTCAACCAAATCTTTACACATGGAGAATGGAATCAATGGAAGTTGCTAATGACAGTTGAGTAGGGGACATAACACAGTCAGTTGTTTTGACCAAATGCTAAAAAGTGATTAACTTTATAATTTAATCCAACTTTTTTATTTCACTAATTTACCTCATTAATTATCTTAAACACATATACTGCAAGAGAACAGGATAAAATCTTCATTGTGAACAACCTTATCTTTAGCTATCATTCTTAACGGACAAAAATGGGAGAGAGAAAAGCGTGGAATGGTGTCTGCCACCGTTAAGCCACACCGGAAATGGAGCTAATCACCTTAACAAGAAGAAGGGAGAAACTCAGTCTCCCCCATACGAACGGCCATTCCCAGTTGCCGGCAATGAGACCCAAATGACTTGCCGATGGCAAGAATCGCCGGCCGAATCTAATGGCTGCTAACTATTGTTTTCTGTTGGGATTTGATATTTATCAGGTCCATAGACGTAGAATCTAATAGGGAGAAGAAATTCATAGACAATATAGGTGAAATGACATGTTTGCCCTCACTTTTAACGCCCATTTAACAGCAAATCTAACGAAGGACCACATGTGGTTATTTTTAAAAACATGGAGGACTATGCGTGGTCGTTTTAAAGACGAGGGACCACACCCGGTAAATCGCTAATACTCGGAGGACCATAGGAGGTATTAACTCTTATATAAAATAATATGCTTTCTAATACTCAAATAATGTATTTTACTTGAATACAATATACATTTTTAATATATTAAAAGTACATTATTTATGTACTGAATGTACATTATTTGATAGTATAAGTATAATCCACACAGTTGTGTGCACCATGGTCCACACAATAATTCTTTTTGGATCATGGTTCACAGAGCTTTGTGGACCATACTATCAAATAATGTACATTTAGCTGTGTGAATCATGGTCCACACAATAATGATTGCTCGTTCTTGAAGCACGAAAAATGCATAAAAATGCATATCGGGCCTTCAGTTTCATGAAGTTCAATAAATTGCATATGGGGAAATGCTCTGTATATACCACTTCAAATCAAAGTTTATATATTATAGGCTCGAATTTAAACAAGTAGTTTCAGAAGAACTGTCTTCAGAGAAAGCAGAAGTAGCATCAGACAAACGATAAAGGATTTACACGAACACTTATTTACAAACCAGGTAGTTTTTTTTATTGCTGGCAGCTTCAGAATGATCCAAAAGTATTCTCTCCACTGTAAGTCATGTAGAGGAAGCCATCCTCGTCCTTATGTTCCTCATAAATTGCAGACATCATAGCAGCTGCAATTGACAATCAAGAACACCAACCAAATAAAATGACAGAAGTGATTATAGCCATAAAAGGAAAAGGGACAAAAAGGTATGAAAGTAAGCAATAGTTTCACATGAGAATCATGATGAAATTTATCCTAACCAGTGGGAGGTAGGATGTTCTTGACAAAAATAAAAATGGCCTTCTCTGCACTGAGCTTTATCCTCTTTCGGACAACATAAACAAATTGCCCGACAGTCAGATCAGCAGGAACCAGATACCTGCAAACACACAGTTAACAGTATCAGAAGGTTGTTTCATTAGAAGCATAGATAACAAAGGTACCTCACAAGATAATGTGCACAACATGTCCAGGATCAACAAATTGCTAGTGTTACAAAGTTGGTTGAAATATTTTATCAAGAGATTGGAGTGGTTGCAGACAAAGGATACATGATTTTATCGAAAAAATATACAGCTCGTACAACTAAAAGTTACTGAAAGTCAAAATTAATGAACGTAGCTAACTTTTTCTTGTCAATGTCAGGGATGTCACTCCTTTCAGCCTTCTCCACAATGACCTGTATAACAGAGAAGAATTCATTAGAATACATTGGTGAACAGACTGTATCTTGATTAAATACAAAAAGGGCACGGGCAATGGTATCCATACTGGAATTCTATCATGGTACTTCTCTCTGATACGAGCAGCTTCTGCCTGTCGCCTTTCTGAATAGCGAGAAACCAAACTATCAAGGAAAATTGATGATTGAACCAGGCAGATAAGATAAATTAAGCCTTTTCAGTTGAATGGAAAATATTGAAAAACACGCCAAATTATCAGAACAATTTATAAAATAAAACCATTAGAATGAGTCCACCCAAGAATAGTTGCTCTGTGCTCATCTTTTTGGCATGCATGGCTTGCAAAAAGAAGATAACAAAAGGTGAAACTATGGCATAATCCTGATTGTGAGGAGATTCATTTTTAAGGATGCTATATTTTATTTTTGAAATTATTTTATTATTTTAATTATTCACTCAATTATCTAGGGTTTGAATTGCCATGGTCTTGTTCCCCGCAACAAATACCATAGAGAACACATGTTTCTTCCATCCATAGCACAATATCAACTAAAGCCAAAAACATTAGTAAGAAAATGAGTATTTCACCATGATATAGCATTTTTGCATGAACAACCTAGCATAGAGAACAAAAAAGACAGGCAATCAAAACACTGAAAAAACAAGTTTTTTTTTTTTTTACTTTTACTTTTTTGTATGATTTAGACACTCGGTTGCAATATCAATAGAATAGAGGAAAAGCGAGAAACACAAAATCGAAAACAGATTTAAAAAAAAAAAAAATCAGTCATGAACTAAGGATACCATATAAGGATTGTGAATTTGAGCAGAAATAGAATAAAGACCCTACAATTCTACTCGATCAAACAACCGACTAACCAATCGAAAATTAGGGAAAGTGAAAGATCAGATCCGATAACCAGAAGAAAACAAAACACGCACTACACATATAGATGCACAAACATAAAATACTGAGAGATATACGAGGGATCGATCATACCAAGGGGGTGTTCCAACTTGAAGGAGCTCTTTGTCATGGCGATGAGTGGATGATTTCGAAAACTGCAAAGATTGAAGAAGAATTAGGGTTTCTTCAGTGAAAATAAAAATAAAAGGAAATGGGAAGAATACTGGGGATAGTAACGAAGAAGACTGAGGGCACTACCAAGCACCAAATTGTGTGTGACACAGAGTTGTTGATTAGCGCCTTTATTTGTTTTGTTTTTTTTTTTGTTTGTTTGTTTGTTTTTTTTTTTTTTACTATTTACTTTGTTACAATGTAGTATTTGTCTATACATGTCAAATTTTACTGTACACTATGATCTTTAGTATGAAATAATGCATCATTTTAATTACAGTTCTGTTTTATTTGACAATATTGTTATGTTTTTTTTTTTTTTCATTTTTCTTCCACAACAATTTCTTATAATAATACTAAAGTATCATTTTAATTTTACTATAATTTCGTTTGATAATATATATTATTGCTTGAGCTCTATTTTTTTTTTAATTTTCTACACACACTAATTTAATTATAGTAATATTGATGTATTATTCTAATTGCACTTCATGTCATTTGGCAATATATGTTATTGTATGACTTTGGATTTTAGTTTCATTTTTCATGCACACTAGTTTAATTATAGCAATACTAAAATATTATTTTAATTATATTATAATTTCATTTGACAATAGTGTGCTCTGTTTTTCAGTTTCATCTTTCCACACACACTAATTTCATTAAAATAACACTAAAGTATCATTTGAATTTTACTACAGTTTCATTCAACAATCATGATCTACACAACGATGTGTGGACCAACATACCCTAAGATTATATGGAACTTAAAGAAATTGATGGTAATGTCCTCAATTTGCCAAAGACCTTATGGTCGAGTGGCACTCAGTGTCTCGGTTAACCTCCCACATGGACGATAGGAGTGGGTTCGAGCTTCAGTAGAGACAACTGTTGACTTTTTGTGTTTCAGTAAGTTGAGGTAGTACTCAAAAAAGACCTTATATAAAACTATGAAGATTATAAGGAGCAAAAGTATATCAAAAAAAATACTTAAAACCAACTTAAAGAGGTTGATCTCAACCTTAATCCGTACTGGCTATCTGTGGTAATTTCGTAAGCTCTTTTTATTATTAATGTTATGAGAATGTAACATCTCGTGGACGTGCCGGAGTGGTTATCGGGCATGACTAGAAATCATGTGGGCTCTGCCCGCGCAGGTTCGAATCCTGCCGTCCACGAACTTTCCTTTTCCCCTCCCATCCAGATAGACACACTAAGCCCACTTCATGGTCTGTGTATTAGGCAGGCAGGAACCCAGTCAGAGGACTGTGTATTAGCCACTAAGCCCACTAGCCAGGCAGGAACATAACGACATTCAGAGAGTCAGAGCCCAGAGGGCTGTGTATTAGCCAGGCAGGAACAAAACGAAACGAATGACTCTGACCAAACTAGCATAAGGCAATGGCAGCAAGTTACAGCTACTGTACATATATTATTGAAGCATTTGCCCCATCTCAACTAAAAGTCTAAACTGATACTTGGATACACATCTATGTATATATACTCAACAATACTCATTACAAATTTCACTCTCCATTATATTCAGAGACATACAAAGTAACAAATTTTGTTTCCTAAAGATCTAAAAGCAATGATATTTGACATTTGCATCTGTACTGGCTGCTTCAATGATCTTTCTCCTCTCCTAAAATGGATTAGATCCACATCCACATCAACCTCTCTCTTTCTTGAGGGTAAGGTAAGCACATAATAAGTACATATCCTATAGATTGATATTTCAGAAAAATCAAGGAATGAAGAAACAATCATATCCACAGATCACAATCTGCAATCTTAGCTTGCCAACACCTCCAGATGTTTGGTCAGACGACAGCATTCCACAACTCTTTCTCGCCTTCCCCACACCGTCTGTGAACCTCCTTGATCCTTTCCACCGACCCGCAAATCCCACTGCATCTCCAATCAAAGGAAGCAACACATATGTTGCCCGCCTGAGCTTTCCATTCACAGTCTGCAGCCAAAATCGAGATCAAGTGAATCTCGGGATAAGTACTTCCCCTACTGCTGTTGGTACATGTAATCAGGTAAAGACTCGAGTTCTATCAGGTAAAGGCTTGAAGTAGGTTTCACAGCTTAAGCCAAACTAATAATCCTAAGAATGGCTTTAGAGAATAGTACTCCCTCTGTCCCATTTTATCTGTCCTACTTACTATTCATTGGTCAAATAAACTCTTTCTTATTTGTTCATTTTCTTTAAAGAATTAAATTAAAAATAACTTAAATTAACCGAGCCAGACACATAAAATGGGACGGGGGAGTAATATTTTGGAGAAAAGTTATAGTGAAATATTACCGGGCGGGGTTCCACAGCACCATTGGCGATCGTGGATGTGTTCTACATCCAGTCCAATGAGCCAAGATCCGAGAGCAACATCTTCATTAACATATTTATGTAGTACATTCCTAAGATAAAAATTAGATTCAACACTATAAGCGAATACATATACTCAAGCAAGGGAACAGTACTATTGAATTGAAGTCCATAAAGATCGAGAAACAAACACTTACTCGTTTATTGAAATGTAGGTAGCTAAATCCTTTGAAATGGCATATAGCTGCCCAGTTGCATGACGGAAATACTTGTTCCCTCCCTCGCCGAATTTCCAGTGCTCAGGCTCATAGTATCTCACTCCCCTGCAAGTCAAAAAACAACCTAAGATAAATTGGTAAGACAAAAGACGACGATGACTGGACAAAAGTAAATAAAAGTAACCCATTCAGATATTATTGGAGTACGTCTTCTGCTTACTTCTGAGCAAGGACAGGACCAGATTTCATGCATCCAATGTAAACTCGGGGTTTTGAACGATGTCTAGCCAAAGTTGTTCCGAGTGTCCCTGAAGTTGCATTCAGGTGTGTCGCACCGTGAGTTAAAAGTTTAATTTCCAACACACAAGACAAGGAAGCATGTAGTTTTAACGAATATAAGAATACGACCGTGCACAAGGAGAAAAGCTAGTTACATTTTTTTTTACATTCTTACCTAAATTTACATGTACATCGTCGTCAACTTTCACATAGAAATCTGCATCCCATAGAGTAACAGCCGTAGCAAAATAGGTCTTTGTCTTGCCAGATAGCTCGAGGTATCCCTCAACGTGTTCCTGGTAACATTGCATTAACGTGTGAGGATCAGAGGATAGGATAACAAGCCAAACTCGTGGAAGGATTAGATCCTATTCTAATTAGGTAATAAAAGAACATGTATGTGTGGAATAGATTTCATATTTCTTCTCGGATATTACTATGTAAGGATTCGCATTACCAGTCTCAAGAAATCTCCGTGTTTCTTATCTTCTGCTTCGATTGCTCTATCAAGAATGCCGCCTGCAGTAGCACTGGTGATTGCGAGATCACATAAGATGATCAGTGAAAGAGCACAGAAACAATTTGGCATCTGCTAATAGTTCATAAGATTAAATGTAAAATTCTAGGCCAGAATTATGTACAGTACAGTTAACACTCACCCGTGTCCTATAACAAATCGAACTACAATGCCCTTTTCCTCCTCGAGCTTTTTTCGTTTTTCCCCTGTTTGGCGACAAGTCAAGAATCAGTTATCCCAAAACAAACAGATAAACAGTGTATCGATATAAGTCACAACACATAGACACATAGAAGAGATATAAACGACTCGACAACCTTGAGGCATCCAAGTATTACGAATAGAATCTCTTCTCTTGCGGCTGCTAAACGCAGTATTTATGCCTACAACCATTACGTATTTCCTTTTCTTGGTCAATTCGGGAATCTTCAAGTCTTCGGATATGGGAGAGCCGCTAAGTATAGAATCCTGCAAAGTCCTTGCTGCTGCTAACTCCATCTCTAAATTAGATATAGTTTTATCCAGAGTTCTGCATTTTTAAAGACAGCCCCGATTTTGATTTTGTATTTCAATACATATTTAAATCAAAACAAACATTCATTACATATATACACAACAGGCACAAGCTAAGCAACATACCGTATAGCGTGTTTTGTGTTTGAAACATCCCCAATAGTATATCTGAGTTCAGTTCGTACATCCTTCTACCAATTGAGACAAAAGAAAACATTAGTGAACCTCTATACCGATATTCTTTCCAGGGAAGAAAGAAAAGATCGAAAAACTCTCCCATATCAATGCTACATTGTACAAATTTCTTGAAACTTATAGGTACTCACAATTCTAGGATCACAGCCTTCTGAAGCTAACTTTATATCTCCATCCTCAATCTGCTTTGGCCTTGACATGCCCTTAGGTTCTGGCACAGCCCACATTCTATCACCAAAATACACAATTAACAAGACATGCATATACAAAGCCACTCTATAAACTACATAGGAGAATTGTAGCTAACTAGCTATGAATCCAAACCAGCTTGGTTGGCCTGAGTGGCCATGTATTCTTGTCCAATAAATAGGTCGAGAGTTCAAACCCCCTCTTGTATGAAAAAATCAATCTGGCCAGCATTTTGCCCTTTAATTGGGCTGAATCAGTGCGAAAAGGTACCTCAGTAGCCTATTAGGCTGGATCCTGCATCCTTACCCATAATTTATCACCCAGAAACCAACTGAGTTACTTGTGACATGGCCAAAATACTTAATGTGATTATGCATTATTAAAACATAATAAGAACCTAAAAAACAAAATGTGCTATCATCATCACCATCATCTTATACTATCCTAAAATCTGCAAGGTATGATTATGGCTATGTCTGCAACATAATTCTGCATAACTAACACTTCATTTCTGCAAAACAAAAATTGAAGAACTAGAAACAACCTGCCAGTAAAGAGCATCCCGACACAGAAACATCCAATGCAAAGCAAGATTGTTAATTTTCTGGAAACAAAACTTTTTGAGGTGGAATCTGATCCTCTGGTTTTCCACCCCATTTTGCTTAAAATCAATCCGCAGTAGAGAATTCAAGCAGCACCCATTTCTGCTCTCAGCACAAGAAACAGAATTTGAGTTCCAAGACTGGATTTTTGTGATTTTGGTTTTTGTTTTCAGTTGAAATCAATGAGCTAAGAAGAAGAAGAAGAAGAAGAAGAAGAAATAAGGATTGGATGACCCACCCACCGCTATTGATTGCTTCTGCAATTTGCTCCCTCAACAGAAGGCCCTTCTTTAACTGTTTCTGCTTTTTTTTTTTTTTTTAATGTATAATTCCAGTCCACATCCAGATACTATACTAAACATTGTCGGCGGGGTATCGCCAAAATGAATTACAACCTCGGAGAATCCTTGGACGAATAATTACAACAGTAAATATAAACACATACTCCCTCCGTCCCATTTTATGTGTCTTACTTTCCTTTTTAGTTTGTCCCAAAATGTTGTCCTCTTTCTAAAAATGAACATCACCATCATTCTACTTTTCCCACTTTACCCTTATGACTTTTCATTTCTTTATTGCTTTTATTTCTAAAAGTGAAAAAGTTGGGGGCATAATTGGAAAGCACCCCACATTTACTTTAATTTCTTAAAAAGCGTGCAAAAAGCAAATGAGACATCCATTTCGGGACGGAGGGAGTACATGATAACATTAAATGAATATTTTTTGTAAATAAAATAGTAACCAAAATATTTATCACACCGTACAACTTACAAGACGATGATTTTATTACTTGACATTAAATATTCTTTTATACAATGTCGGTGGATTTTTCTATATAATTTCTGATGGTTTCTCTTCTTCAAGGTGAGTATGCTTCGTTTCTCTCTCTTTCTCTTTAATTTTTTTTTTTTTTTTTTAAAGACAGACTCATAAATAGTTAATATTTTTAATGACGGTCTCATATGAGAGGTCATGAAATTGAAACTCACAGTTAATAAATACTACAACGTAATATCTGCTGTTAATACTGATGACATGAATACATACTACAATGTAATATCTGCTGTACAAATACAAAGTTGCTTCCACTGAGGCTCGAACCCCTCAACCTAGTGAAGCACAAAGAGTCAACAGTTGCCTCCAACCCTTCACTGAGACTCGAATTCACTCCCATCATCCACGTGAGAGTGTTAATCAGGACACCGGGTGTCACTAGATCACAAGATCTTTTGCTGGATGCGGAATGAAAATATGGAATGAATATCGTAATTAAATATACGATACGCCACAATTTCCAAAGAGAATATATGATACGGAATATTTGATTATTTAACGTACAAGACATCATCATCTTGTACCAACACTAAAATATTTTTTTTTTTTTTTTTTTTTTTGGATAAACACTAAAATATTAAACTACTACAACTAACCAAACTTTTTCACCTTAATAATGGTCCTACACATGTTCCACACAAATGTTAAATATCTTGAATTGTAAGGAAGTGTCTCTTCATTTTATGTGCTCCAAAATGTAATATCATATAAAAAACCATTATAGGTAATCGTTTGCTTGTTTAGAATATAATATTTCTTTTTTAGTAATAACAAAACCTGTAGATGGTAGTCACTATTTTAATTTATGCATTGAATAAAATCAATTTTTGTATAAAACTCATAAATCACATAATAATTAGGTCAAGTTATTAAAATATTAATACAAAAAACCGTATAACAAAATAAACTAATAAGACACAAAAATGTTACATTTACCACTTTTAAGAGGTATATTATACATTCATGAATGTGGATAAAATGATGCGGATCTCTAAGATGTAGTCAAACAAAATTAAATTAATAAAAATAAAAATAAGATATATATTACACTTCACGTACTCACGTGCAGATTTAATTTTAATTAATATATTAGACAAAATATGTTCGACTTTATTACTATTCTTAATTAATTAAGCCATTTTTTTTTTAGATCCATACCAACAAAAGAAAACAATTCAAAAGTTACATTATTATCATACAGATTGTCTCCAATCAGTTTTGTAGCTAGGTCACAAATATACATCAATTACAAACACAAACTACATCCAGTAGCTTACATTAAAAAAAAAAAAAAAGAAAAAAAAAAGAAAAAAAAAGAAGAAGAATTATTCTAAGGTGAATAATGAAAATCTGACAACATACTACTACTACTTTGTGCATGTAATTGACAAATTACTTAAAAATGATTTATCGTTACTTTGAAAATGGTGATTAAGTGGGTAAATTATGATTTTTGCACCAGAAAATCATATTCGATTCTTGTCACTCTTTCAGTCGAGCTCATAGTGCATCAATATATGCTTTATTATTATTATTATTATTATTATTATTATTATTAAAATTATGTATCAACTTTTTCAAGATGTTTTTACCTACACACTCTAAATTACAAATTAATTGTATTATAGAAAAGGATAGTTCAAATTTACAAACAAAATAATAACCTTAAAAATTAAGAGTAATATTTTAAGTACATATGTAGTTTAATAGTTAAAATTAATATTAATGTTTCTAGTGCCTTGAGGACTAGCTCAGTCACAACATTGTATGAATTAAATGCATATAAGTAAGGGATTAAATGAACCATTTACACATAATTAGAGAACTAAAATTGTTAATTATATTGTGAAAGTGAATGAAGATGACATAGATAGTGTGGAAGTGAATAGCTTGTTGTACCGACTGGTATGGGTGGCACGCAGCTAGCCAGCTAGGCTTAAGAGTTTGGTAAATGGTAGGGTACGGTGTAGCATGATTTGATGTTGTACCAATCAAACATGAAACTTTAAGCAACAGTAACGTATGGACATGGACATCAGAACTCGTGGATCGGCTAGCTTTGTATACTATTCTTCCATTGCATCCATGGCTTTAGGCTAAATCTCAAATGACCACGTCTTAATTTGTTCCGGCTAGGACTCACCACTATCTAAATCTCAAATGACACATCTTCTAAAAATTGCAAACAACGTACCGACAACCCAGGTCCACCTTGCAAGGTAGACATGGGTCTACATTCACATATACTATACTCTACATTCACATACATTATACTCTACATTCACAATTTGTAAACTCCACATTCACACATTACGTACACAAGATTATATGTTTAGTAACTATACTCTACATTCACATACAGTATACTCTACATTCACAATTTGTAAACTTCATATTCACATATTCAAAACTCTATATTCACAGATCCTATACTCCACATTCACAACTTGAGAACTCCACATTCACACATTACAGGGCTACAAGTTGCTAGAACTTCTTAA
>CM008338.1:3011705-3026154 GCA_002525835.2 Ipomoea batatas | reverse complement strand
ATGTAGACACATCATAATTTGCCCACGTAACTACTTTGGGCCTTACAGCTCATCTTGCACATATTGTGACTTTTGTGATGGCTCAATCTATTGGATCTATGGCTATATTTGTGGATTGCATGTTTTGTTCATCCTCAACTTTAGCATGGTGTATCGTGTATCCTTTCTTCCTTCTCTTTTTGGGCCTGGCTAGTTGGGCTTTGTATTTAGGCTGCAATGGTAGGGTGAGTTTTTGTTTCAACAATTGTTATACTGTTGTTGATGTATAATAATTAGTCCATCTTGTGTTGTGAACTCTGGTCTAAAAATAATGTATCTACAATTGATGTATTCTGTAATATATTATGTGTCTACATTTAACATATTATATGTATGTAGTTATCATGTTACCTGTATGTAATTAACTTGTTACACATAAACGATTAATTGTATGTAAAACCCAAAAAATGATTTTAGATTGATCTATATTTTTAGGCTATCTATCTCAATGCAAATATGTAATTCTACTTATTTTTAAAAATAGCCCCCAATTTCATATCAATTTAACAATTATTTTCTTTCCATAATTATTCTGATCTCTTATAGCAATATACAAATTATTTTCAAATATTAAAAATAAAAATTCAAATTACATAAAATTATTTTACAAAAGAATACTATGTAAACAAAAATGTATTATGTACACTTGTGTAAGATCGTCAAGATCCATGAGACGGGTCTATATATATAATACTTAATTATACTAAAAAATGTGATGTTAATTAGGAATATACGGAGTAATATGTTTGTTATTTATAATTTTTTTTTAAAGTATTACATTTTTCATATAAGTAATAAACATCTTATTCGTTATTAATATTACATCTGGTATTGACTCAACCTGACTCACAAATAAAATTCGTGAATCGATCACAAAATTTTGTATCATATCCTTTATCCTTTATATGAAATTAACTTTATAATATAAAAATACAGACTACCTATGGGATCATTCAATTTTTTATTTATTTTTTTTTTTTTTGAAGATATAATGCCCNTGTGCAACGCACGGGTGAAAATACTAGTATAATTAACATCTCTACATGCATGCAAATTTAATACTAATAACAAGCCGCACGTACAGCTTCACATTATATAAATTAATTGGAATATTTTAAATTTCGTAGAATGTGACATGCCAGGAGAAGTGTGCTAAGACCCTCGTTTCATCGGAGCTGACGGCCTTACCTTTTAGTGGCAAGAGAGACAAAAGCTTTGCCTGCTATAATTTTGTTATTCTCACATAATTCGTAAATACAAACTAAATTGTTAATATAATAAAATGATAAATTTATTAATTTATAAAGTATAATAAATATTTTTTTGCTAAACCAATAAATTATTTTATGAACAATAATTGATTGATTACAATTTTATTATTATTATTAGGTAATGAGAAAAATTTGTAATCATTGCACAAATACATGCATGAGATAAATTTCATCTTATAATATTGACCAACAAAGAAGCATAAAAAGATAAATTAATATATGTTTTCCGTAGTTAATCCACAGCTTTAGTTTATTTATCCTATTGAACGAGGTCTGATTTGAAGATACACCTATTTTTTACTTTATTTCTTACTCTCTGTTTATGTGACATATTCTAATTCATTTAGAAAAATTGAAGAGTCACAATTATTATTATTACTACTAGTATTTTCGCCCGTACGTTGCACGGAATAGATTTGCTATAATATTTTAAGAATCTTTGGATCGATATAGAATTATATAAATTATAACATTAAATATTATATAGCGCAATTGATGAAATTTGTTGGACCGATTATGTTTTCTGATGTTTTCCACTTTTTCTTGAATTAGAGAAAATAATTGTCCAATTACCCGTGCGATCCACGGATAAATTTTTTATTATATATTTAAATAATAAAAATAAAGAAAATTATTAAAAAAATTAATATTGAACATGTACATTTAATTGATTATAAGATTTGTGCATATAAAAAAGTATTACTCAATTAATTGAATAATATATGACTTGTTTGTCTACATTATCTTAAAAATATCAATATGTAATATGACTTATGTAATTATATTATTACTAAAATAAATATGGGAAAATTTAGAAATAATTTAATTATAATTATTATAAAAATAAATTCAAAGACCAATGTTTAGTTTAATTATCATAATAATTATTAGGCAATTATTAATAGTCAATTACACTAATATATGTGTAAGTATATTTTTATAACTTAAGTATATTCATGTTCACTGTATCGCATTGAGTTTTTTCTTCCTCCTCGATATTTAAATGAATTAACTGTAATTATTATAAATAATCTAACAACCCATGTTTAATTAATTTTTTTCAAAAGTTTAAATAATTTAAAGTTTTTAAAAGGAAAGTGTAATTAACTTTTTCAAAAGTTTTTTAAAATTAATTTTCAGTCAATTAGTAATGTCCTTTTTCCTTTCCAATTTGCCTAATTTCCATTTCTTTTTTCGTTCGAATATCTTTTTATATTTTTAATCAATTAGTAAAATCAATTTTCTTTTCCATTTTATCTTTGCTATTGTTTGGACGAGAATTTCACAAAGGATTATTTTATATTTATTATTAGTAGTATTGATATAGAAGTATAGATAAGTATTTGAATTATTATTATTGGTGTAAATAATAATTAATAAATTACTTTTTCTTATAAAATTAGGCCAAATTTGTTTTCATTATTCTCACAATTATAATGGTTTAATTATTCTCAGAATTTGGTAAATAAAATTTTGTTACCAATTAAACTTTATTAATTTTTTTACCAATTAATTAATAATATTAGTTTGTGCAGTATAGAACACATCCAGTATAGTACAAAATTTTAAGAAGAATTTACCAAATAGTTAATTGCTATTCACTCATCCGGAAGCCTTTAACGATCCAAAATCTTTGAATTTGAACATGTGTTTGTAAATGGATGCAAGTTCCCTAAGGATGATCATGAAATTTAAAAAACCAAGCAAAAAGCTGAAAAAACTCAAAAAAGAAAAAAAAAAAAGAAAAAAAAAACATCATACTAACAACATAAAAAATGCATAACAATAAATACAAAATAAAGCAATATGACCAAACATGACCATGATTTTATTTCTATTAAATAAAACAATATACAATTAAGCAATATTAAATAAAACAATATCTTGATCGCAGCAGCATAATTTGCAGATTTGAAAGTGGGGAGGTCTGGAATAATTGCACTGCGTTATGCGTTTCTCTTTTAAAGTTCACAATATAGGATTAGGGATTTATATAAGGTTGTATCTTATTACGATAGAATTGTAGTATGATAGGAATTGTGATACAATAGGAATTGTAATGTAGAATTGTACAACGAATAGGAAAATATGAAATAATCGCATCCTAAATATTGTAGGACTGTTTTGAGCGGGAAGCTTAAAGTGAGGATTTTGTTTATATATATATAGATTATAGATAGATATATAAGATAGATATAGATTTTATTGTTGATTCTAATTGATGACTGCACGTATACTAATACGAATGGAGGGAGTATTATAACAATGTACTAATCTTAATGTATAACAATGTTTTGATGCTATAGGATTTCGTGTTTTAATATTATTGTAGTTTTAATATTATTTTATTATTTTAATTGTTTGAATGTACAATATTTTGGGCGGGAAATAGGATTTCGTTTTGGAGGATTTTGTTTTTATATATATAAAGATAAAGATTTCTCTTTTATCAATCGAATTGTGACACATGAATCATGACGGGAATTTTACTCTTTATCATTTTCTGATTGGAAATCTGTTTGCATACAGGATATGATTGCGGTCAATGACAGGCCAGGTGGGATTACGACCGTCCAGCTGGCGGCGAAACAAGGAATCCGCATGTGCCGACGTGGCGGCGACCATAACAAGAATTTAGAAGCGACAGAAGGGGCATCCTGCCATGTAGGAAAGCTCGTCCTCGCTTTGTCTTGTTATCCTATCCGCTATCCAAAATCTAAATCTGCAGACCGAAAGGAATGGTGTTTGTTTTCGCTAAACCCCGCACACTTCGCACCACCTCTGGAACTCGTCAAATAAATCAGTTCAGAGTTTTCTTCTTATCCAAAAACCTCCTTTTTTGCCGCCTTCGGGGGTGGGNCGAAGATTATATTAGTGCTTCAAATCATTAATTGCAAGCTTCACATTATTCCAATAGTTCTTGTACTAATAAAAAAAATAGTATTTAGGCCTAAATACTAATTACACATATAACATAGAATATATAAATACAAGTGTGCATTAAACTACCATACAAAAAAAAAAAATTATAGCCCACGTGTTACATATACCCATTCTAAAAGTAATGGGGGACTGAACATGTTGAGTATATATATAAATGTGTAATTTAATTGTTAGTTGTGTGTATTATTCTTTATTATAAAATTACATTTAAAAACAATAAAATTGTGATATTTATCTTCTAGAATATATCACATCTTAAACACCAAAAAAGTCCACCACTGGAATTATAACTATAATAGAACCCAAATAGATGGTGTGTGAATGCATAATATTATTTGTGTCCAAATTCTGACCAGTAGATGTTTACATATATGTTTGTTTCTTGATGGACAAGCGCATACGCATGCCGTTGACCGGATATACATATGGCCTTCTTATTAAAGTGTACGTTCCTCTAATTTGATAGATCAAGCACTCGTTCTTGGCAAATTATATTGAAAGTACATTTTTAATATACTAAAAGTACATTATTCATGTACACATTATATAAAATAATATGCTTTCTAATACTCAAATAATGTATTTTACTTGAATACAATATACATTTTTAATATATTAAAAGTACATTATTTATGTACTAAATGTACATTATTTGATAGTATAAGTATAATCCACACAGCTGTATGCACCATGGTCCACAGAATAATTCTTTTTGGACCATGGTTCACACAGCTTTGTGGACCATACTATCAAATAATGTACATTTAGCTGTGTGAATCATGGTCCACACAATAATGATTGCTCATTCTTGAGGCACGAAAAATGCATAAAAATGCATATCGGGTCTTCAGTTTCATGAAGTTCAATAAATTGCATATGGGAAATGCTCAGTATATACCACTTCAAATCAAAGTTTATATATTATAGGCTCGAATTTAAACAAGTAGTTTCAAAAGAACTGTCTTCAGAGAAAGTAGAAGTAGCATCAGACAAACGATAAAGGATTTACACGAACACTTATTTACAAACCAGGTAGTTTTTTATTGCTGGCAGCTTCAGAATGATCCAAAAGTATTCTCTCCACTGTAAGTCATGTAGAGGAAGCCATCTTCGTCCTTGTGTTCCTCATAAATTGCAGACATCATAGCAGCTGCAATTGACAATCAAGAACACCAACCAAATAAAATGGCAGAAGTGATTATAGCCATAAAATGAAAAGGGACAAAAAGGTGTGAAAGTAAGCAATAGTTTCACATGAGAATCATGATGGAAATTTATCCTAACCAGTGGGAGGTAGGATGTTCTTGACAAAAATAAAAATGGCCTTCTCTGCACTGAGCTTTATCCTCTTTCGGACAACATAAACAAATTGCCCGACAGTCAGATCAGCAGGAACCAGATACCTGCAAACAGCACAGTTAACAATATCAGAAGGTTGTTTCATTAGAAGCATAGATAACAAAGGTACCTCACAAGATAATGTGAGCAACATGTCCAGGATCAACAAATTGCCAGTGTTACAAAATTGGTTGAAATATTTTATCATGAGATTGGAGTAGTTGCAGACAAAGGATAGATGATTGCATCGAAAAAATTTACAGCTCACACAACTAAAAGTCAAAATTAATGACAATTTCAGATTATCAACGTAGCTAACTTTTTCTTGTCAATGTCAGGGATGTCACTCCTTTCAGCCTTCTCCACAATGACCTGTATAACATAGAAGAATTCATTAGAATACATTGGCAAACAGACTGTATCTTTATTAAATACAAAAAGGGCAGAGACAATGGTATTCATACAGGAATTCTATCATGGTACTTCTCTCTAATACGGGCAGCTTCTGCCTGTCGCCTTTCTGAATAGTGAGAAACCAAACTATTAAGGAACATTCATGATTGAACCAGGCAGATAAGATAAATTAAGCCTTTTCAGTTGAATGGAAAATATTGAAAAACAAGCCAAATTATCAGAACAATTTATAAAATAAAACCATTAGAATGAGTCCACCCAAGAATAGCTGCTCTGTGCTCATCTTTTTGGCATGCATGGCTTGCAAAAAGAAGATAACAAAAGGTGAAACTATGGCATAATCCTGATTGTGGGGAGATTCATTTTTAAGGATGCTATATTTTATTTTTGAAATTATTTTATTATTTTAATTATTCACTCAATTATCTAGGCTTTGAATTGCCATGGTCATGTTCCACGCAACAAATTCCATAGAGAACACATGTTTCTTCCATCCATAGCACAATATCAACTAAAGCCAAAAACATTAGTAAGAAAATGAGTATTTCACCATGATATAGCATTTTTGCATGAACAACCTAGCATAGAGAACAAAAAAGACAGGCAATCAAAACACTGAAAAAACAAGTTTTTTTTTTTTTTACTTTTACTTTTTTGTATGATTTAGACACTCGGTTGCAATATCAATAGAATAGAGGAAAAGCGAGAAACACAAAATCGAAAACAGATCTAAAAAAAAAAAATCAGTCATGAACTAAGGATACCATATAAGGATTGTCAATTTGAGAAGAAATAGAATAAAGACCCTACAATTCTACTCGATCAAACAACCGACTAACCAATCGAAAATTAGGGAAAGTGAAAGATCAGATCCGATAACCAGAAGAAAACAAAACACGCACTACACATATGGATGCACAAACATAAAATATTGAGAGATATATGAGGGATCGATCATACCAAGGGGGTGTTCCAACTTGAAGGAGCTCTTTGTCATGGCGATGAGTGGATGATTTCGAAAACTGCAAAGATTGAAGAAGAATTAGGGTTTCTTCGGTGAAAAGAAAAACAAAAGGAAATGGGAAGAATACTGGGGATAGTAACGAAGAAGACTGAGGGCACTACCAAGCACCAAATTGTGTGTGACACAGAGTTATTTTTTTTTTTTTTTTGAAAACAGTGACACAGAGTTATTGATTAGCGCCTTTATTTGTTTTTTTTTTGTTTGTTTGTTTGTTTTTTTTTCTAATACTATTTACTCTGATACACGGTAGTATTTGTCTATACATGTCAAATTTTACTGTGTACTATGGTCTCAACCATGAAGTAATGCATCATTTTAATTACATTTCTATTTCATTTGATAATATTGTTGTTTTTTTTTTGTTTCATCTTTTCTTCACAACAGTTCCATTATAGCAATATTAAAATATCATTTTAATTCTACAATAATTACGTTTGATAATATATATTATTGTTTGAGCTATTTTTTTTTTCATTTACACACACTAGTTTAATTATAGTAATATTGACGTATTATTCTAATTGCACTTCATGTCATTTGACAATATATGTTATTGTATGGCTTTTGATTTTAGTTTCACTTTTCATGTACACTAGTTTAATTATAGCAATACTAAAGTATCATTTTAATTATATTATAATTTCATCTGACAATAGTGTGCTCTGTTTTTTTAGTTTCATTTTTTCCGCACACACTAATTCCATGAAAATAACACTAAAATATCATTTTAATTATACTACAGTTCCATTCGACAATCATGATCCACACAACGATGTGTGGACCAACATACCCTAAGATTATATGGAACTTAAAAGAATTGATGGTAATGTTCTCAATCTGTTGTAATTGCATTTTAAGTTTAAAATTACTGTGCGCAAACAATATATTGTGTTTCTGAACGGACCTTATATAAAACCATGAAGATTATAAGGAGCAAAGTATATCAAAAAAAAAAAAAACTTAAAACCAACTTAAAGAGGTTGATCTCAACCTTAATCCATTTGTTCTCAACCTTCGGGTAACACACTAACACCTTTCCATGTTTGATCAAAAAAAAACTTAGGGGTTGATGTTGATACTGTCTATCTGTGGTAATTTCGTAAGCTCTTTTTATTATTAATGTTTTGAAAATAAAACATCTTGTGGACGTGCCGGAGTGGTTATCGGGCATGACTTGAAATCATGTGGGCTTTGCCCGCGCAGGTTCGAATCCTGCCGTCCACGCACATTTCTTTTCCTTTCCCATCCAGAGAGACACACTAAGCCCACTTCATGGGCTGTGTATTAGCCACTAAGCCCACTAGCCAGGCATAACGACATTCAGAGAGTCAGAGCCCAGAGGGCTGTGTATTAGGGGCAAATTATACGGTGCACACAGCAGCATTGTAAACTAACCGGAAATCACGTTTCCGTCGATCTGTGTATTCTAGGTAATCGTTGCCATTCTTTTGGAAATCACGTTTCCCGTTTCGGTCGGTCTGTGTATTCTAGGTAATCGTTATGTGTATTACAGACAATCCGAAAATCACGTTTCTCGTCGGTCTGTGTATTCTAGGTAATCGTTGCCATTCTTTTGGAAATCATGTTTCCCGTTTCGGTCGGTCTGTGTATTCTAGGTAATCGTTATGTGTATTACAGACAATCGTTCTGTGTATTATAGGCAATATTAACACAGGTTGTGATGTATTTGTGCATTCGAATGTTAGAAGGATGAATTTTGTGTATTTTGTGTCAATATTCGGTGTAATCTGGGCAAACATTTTGTGTATTCTAGGTAAACGTTCTATGTATTCTAGATAATAATTATGTGTATTATAGATAATGAATTCCTTGGAATCATTCGCGTCCCGCGTCCACTAACATCGAAACGACGTCGTTTTGGAATCTAGGTGCACATTGCAATGTGCACCGTGTTGCAGGATATAACGATGGGTGTATTAGCCAGGCAGGAACAAAACGAAACGAATGACTCTGACCAAACTAGCATAAGGCAATGGCAGCAAGCTACAGCTACTGTACATATATTATTGAAGCATGTGTTGACATACCAAATTGATGCATTTGCCCCATCTAAACTGATACTTGGATACACATTTATGTATATATATACTCAACAATACTCATTACAAATTTCACTCTCCACTATATTCAGAGACATACAAAGTAACAAATTTTGTTTCCTAAAGATCTAAAAGCAATAATATTTGACATTTGCATCTGTACTGGCTGCTTCAATGATCTTTCTCCTCTCCTAAAATGGATTAGATCCGCATCCACAGCAACCTCTCTCTTTCTTGAGGGTAAGGTAAGCACATAATAAGTACATATCCTATAGAT
The DNA here is from genome assembly GCA_002525835.2 of Ipomoea batatas. NCBI lineage: Eukaryota > Viridiplantae > Streptophyta > Magnoliopsida > Solanales > Convolvulaceae > Ipomoea > Ipomoea batatas. The sequence continues at coordinate 3,016,788 of CM008338.1, read as the reverse complement.
TGATATTTCAGAAGAATCAAGGAAGAAACAATCATATCCACAGATCACAATCTGCAATCTTAGCTTGCAAACACCTCTGGAGGTTTGGTCAGAAGACGGCATTCCACAACTCTTTCTCGCCTTCCCCACACCGTCGGTGGACCTCCTTGATCCTTTCCACCGACCCGCAAATCCCACTGCATCTCCAATCAAAGGAAGCAACACATATGTTGCCCGCCTGAGCCTTCCATTCACAGTCTGCACCCAAAATCGAGATCAAGTGAATCGGGATGAGTACTTCCCCTACTGCTGTTGGTACATGTAATAAGGTCAAGACTCGAGTTCTCTATCAGGTAAAGGCTTGAAATTCTGATACATTAGGTTTCACAGGTTACGCCAAACTAATAATCCTAAGAATGGCTTTAGAGAATAGTACTTCCTCAGTCCCATTTTATCTGTCCTACTTACTATGTCAAATCAACTCTTTTTTATTTGTTTATTTTCTTTAAAAAATTAAATTAAAAATAACTCCACTCAAACCTCGTTAGCCAAGCCAGACACATAAAATGGGAGGGGGGAGTAATATTTTGGAGAAAAGTTATAGTGAAATATTACCGGGCGGGGTTCCACAGCACCATTGGCGGTCGTGGATGTGTTCTACATCCAGTCCAATGAGCCAAGATCCCAGAGCAACATCCTCATTAACATATTTATGTAGTAAATTCCTAAGATAAAATTAGATTCAACAGAATAAGCAATACATTTACTCAAGCAAGGGAACAGTACTATTGAAGTCCATAAAGATCGAGAAACAAATGCTTACTCGTTTATTGAAATGTAGGTAGCTAAATCCTTTGAAATGGCGTATAGCTGCCCAGTTGCATGACGGAAATACTTGTTCCCTCCCTCGCCGAATTTCCAGTGCTCGGGCTCATAGTATCTCACTCCCCTGCAAGTCAAAAAATAACCTAAGATAAATTGGTAAGACAAAAGACGACGATGACTGGACAAAAGTAAATAAACGTAACCCATTTAGATATTATTGGAGTACGTCTTCTGCTTACTTCTGAGCAAGGACAGGACCGGATTTCATGCATCCAATATAAACTCGGGGTTTTGCACGATGTCTAGCCAAAGTTGTTCCGAGTGTCCCTGAAGTTGCATTCAGGTGTGTCGCACCATGAGTTAAAGTTTAATTTCCAACACACAAGACAAGGATGCATGCAGTTTTAACGAATATAAGAATAAGAGCGTGCACGAGGAGAAAAGCTAGTTACATTTTTTTTTACGTTCTTACCTAAATTTACATGTACATCGTCGTCAACTTTCACATAGAAATCTGCATCCCATAGAGTAACAGCCGTAGCGAAATAGGTCTTTGTCTTGCCAGATAGCTCGAGGTATCCCTCAACGTGTTCCTGGTAACATTGCATTAACGTGTGAGGATCAGAGGATAGGATAACAAGCCAAACTCGTGGAAGGATTAGATCCTATTCTAATTAGGTAATAAAAGAACATGTATGTGTGGAATAGATTTCATATTTCTTCTCGGATATTACTATGTAAGGATTCGCATTACCAGTCTCAAGAAATCTCCGTGTTTCTTATCTTCTGCTTCGATTGCTCTATCAAGAATGCCGCCTGCAGTAGCACTGGTGATTGCGAGATCACATAAGATAAAGGAAGAAATCAGCATTATGATCAGTGAAAGAGCGCAGAAACAATTTGGCATCTGCTAATAGTTCATAAGATTAAATGTAAAATTCTAGGCCAGAATTATGTACAGTTAACACCCACCCGTGTCCTATAACAAAGCGAACTACAATGCCCTTTTCCTCTTCGAGCTTTTTTCGTTTATCCCCTGTTTAGCAACAATCAAGAATCAATTATCCCAAAACAAACAGATAAACAGTGTATTGATATAAGCCACAACACATAGACACAGAGAAGAGATATAAACGACTCGACAACCTTGAGGCATCCAAGTATTACGAATAGAATCTCTTCTCTTGCGGCTGCTAAACGCAGTATTTATGCCTACAACCATTACGTATTTCCTTTTCTTAGTCAATTCTGGAATCTTCAAGTCTTCGGATATGGGAGAGCCGCTAAGTATAGAATCCTGCAAAGTCCTTGCTGCTGCCAACTCCATCTCTAAATTAGATATAGTTTTATCCAGAGTTCTGCATTTTTAAAGACAGCCCCGATTTCAATTTTGTATTTCAATACATATTTAAATCAAAACAAACATTCATTACATATATACACAACAGACACAAGCAACATACCGTATAGCGTGTTTTGTGTTTGAAACATCCCCAATAGTATATCTGAGTTCAGTTCGTACATCCTTCTACCAATTGAGACAAAAGAAAACATTAGTGAACCTCTATACCGAGATTCTTTCCAGGGAACAAAGAAAAGATTGAAAAACTCTCCCATATCAATGCTACATTGTACAAATTTCTTAAAACTTATTATAGGTACTCACAATTCTAGGATCACAGCCTTCTGAGGCTAACTTTATATCTCCATCCTCAATCTGCTTTGGCCTTGACATGCCCTTAGGTTCTGGCACTGCCCACATTCTATCACCAAAATGCACAATTAACAAGGCATGCATATACAAAGCCACTCTATAAACTACATAGGAGAATTGTAGCTAACTAACTAGCTATGAATCCAGTGATTCTGTTCAATCTTCATTTTCATCAAATGTACCAAAAAACTAAATTGTCAAAATACTTGCCACAAAAGGCAAAATCTCTAGCCTTAGATTTAACTCAGTGGCCTATTAGGTGGGCGGACCAGCGACCAAAGGTAACTCAGTGACCTATTAGGTGGGAGGACCAGGCCTTATGGTCACAAGTAGCATACCACATTGAGGGTAACTTTCATATTGCGACTTTCAGGCTCGATTCTGCATCCCCATAATTTATTGCCCAGAAACCAATTGAGTTCATTGTGACATGGCCAAAATACTTAATGTGATTATGCATAATTAAAACATAGTAAGAACCTAAAAAACAAAATGTGCTATCATCATTTTATAATATCCTAAAATCTGCAAGGTATGATTATGGCTATGTCTGCAACATAATTCTGCATAACTAACACTTCATTTCTGCAAAACAAAAATTGAAGAACTAGAAACAACCTGCCAGTAAAGAGCATCCCGACACAGAAGCATCCAATGCAAAGCAAGATTGTTAATTTTCTGGAAACAAAACTTTTAGAGGTGGAGTCTGATCCTCTGGTTTTCCACCCCATTTTGCTCCTCTTCTTGCTTAAAATCAATCCGCAGTAGAGAATTCAAGCACCACCCATTTCTGCTCTCAGCATAAGAAAACGCATTTGAGTTCCAAGACTGGATTTTTGTGATTTTGGTTTTTGTTTTCAGTTGAAATCAATGAGCTAAGAAGAAGAAGAAGAAGAAGAAGAAGAAATAAGGATTGGATGACCCACCCACCGCTATTGATTGCTTCTGCAATTTGCTCCCTCAACAGAAGACCCTTCTTTAACTGTTTCTGCTTTTTTTTTTTTAATGTATAATTTTCCAGTCCACATCCAGATACTATACTAAACATTGTCGGCGGGGTATCGCCAAAATGAATTACAACCTCGGAGAATCCTTGGACGAATAATTACAACAGTAAATATAAACACATACATGATAACATTAAATGAATATTTTTTGTGAATAAAATAGTAACCAAAATATTTATCACACCGTACAACTTACAAGACGATGATTTTATTACTTGACATTAAATATTCTTTTATACAATGTCGGTGGATTTTTCTATACAATTTCTGATGATTTTTCTTCTTCTAGGTGAATATGCTTCGTTTCTCTCTCTTTCTCTTCAATTCTTTTTTTTTTTTAAGACAAACCCACAAATAGTTAATATTTTTACTGGCCAAGCACCTTATACTCAAATGACATATAGTGACTTTTTTATATGGAAGGTCATAATCAGTAGCATTAAAAAAAAAGTTAATATTTCTACTGGGCTCGAATTCATGAAGACAAATTGGGATGCCGATGTTATGATTCCACATTTTGTCAATGAAAATATGGAAATATACGATACGCCACAATTTCCAAAGAGAATATATGATACGAAATATTTGATTATTTAACGTACAAGACATCATCATCTTGTACCAACACTAAAATATTAAACTACTACAACTAAACAAACTTTTTCACCTTAATAATGGTCCTACACATGTTCCACACAAATGTTAAATATCTTGAATTGTAAGGAAGTGGTCTCTTCATTTTATGTGCTCCAAAATTTAATATTATATAAAAAATCATTATAGGTAATCGTTTGCTTGTTTAGAACATACGGTGTAATATTTCTTTTTTAGTAATAACAAATCTGTAGATGGTAGTCACTATTTTAATTTATGCATTGAATAAAATCAATTTTTGTATAAAACTCATAAATCACATAATAATTAGGTCAAGTGAATACGAAAAAACTTATAACAAAATAAACTAATAAGACACAAAAATGTTACATTTACCACTTTTAAGAGGTATATTATATATTATCAAAAAAAAAAAAAAAGAGGTATATTATATATTCATGAAATGTGGATAAAATGACGCGGATCTCTAAGATGTAGTCAAACAAAAATAAATTAATAAAATTAAAAATAAGATATATATTACACTTCACGTACTCACGTGCAGATTTAATTTTAATTAATATATTAGACAAAATATGTTCGACTTTATTACTATTCTTAATTAATTAAGCCATTTTTTTTAGATCCATACCAACAAAAGAAAACAATTCAAAAGTTACATTATTATCATACAGATTGTCTCCAATCAGTTTTGTAGCTAGGTCACAAATATACATCAATGACAAACACAAACTACATCCAGTAGCTTACATTTAAAAAAAAAAAAGAATTATTCTAAGGTGAATAATGAAAATCTTACAACATACTACTACTACTTTGTGTAATTAACAAAATACTTAAAAATGATTTATCGTTACTTTGAAAATGGTGATTGACTGGGTAAATTATGATTTTTGCACCAGAAAATCATGTTCGATTCTTGCCACTCTTTCAGTCGAGCTCG
>CM008338.1:2994650-3011667 GCA_002525835.2 Ipomoea batatas | reverse complement strand
ATTATTATTATTATTATTAAAATTGTGTATCAACTTTTTCAAGACGTTTTTACCTACACAATCTAAATTACAAATTAATTGTATTATAGAAAAGGATAGTTCAAATTTACAAACAAAATAATAACCTTAAAAATTAAGAGTAATATTTTAAGTATGTAGTTAATAGTTAAAATTAATATTAATGTTTCTATTGCCTTGAGGACTAGCTCATGAGTTACAACATTGTATGAATTAAATGCATATAAGTAAGAGATTAAATGAACCATTTACACATAATTAGAGAACTAAAATTGTTAATTATATTGTGAAAGTGAATGAAGATGACATAGATAGTGTGGAAGTGAATAGCTTGTTGTACCGACTGGTATGGGTGGCACGCAGCTAGCCAGCTAGGCTTAAGAGTTTGGTAAATGGTAGGGTACGGTGTAGCATGATTTGATGTTGTACCAATCAAACATGAAACTCTAAGCAACAGTAACGTATGGACATGGACATCAGAACTCGTGGATCGCCTAGCTTTGTATACTATTCTTCCATTGCATCCATGGCTTTAGGCTAAATCTCAAATGACCACGTCTTAATTTGTTCCGGCTAGGACTCACCACTATCTAAATCTCAAATGACACATCTTCTAAAAATTGCAAACAACGTACTGACAACCCAGGTCATGGACATGGATCTACATTCACATACACTATACTCTACATTCACATACATTATACTCTACATTCATAATTTGTAAACTCCACATTCACACATTACGTACACAAGATTATATATTTAGTAACTATACTCTACATTCACATACAGTATACTCTACATTCACAATTTGTAAACTTCACATTCACATATTCAAAACTCTATATTCACATGTCCTATACTCCACATTCACAGCTTGAGAACTCCACATTCACACATTACAGGGCTACAAGTTGCTAGAACTTCTTAACACTACTAGTTTTATACGCGCATTGCGCGAATGGGTTAATGCCCAATGTTTACATTTAAATAAATATTTAAAAGTATATCAATGCAAGATTATATAGGAGAAGTTTATACATGGGTAATTGAATGTTGAATTTTTTTATTTAAATATCTAACTCAAAGTATATGAATCCAAGATAATATAGAAAATTCATTATAATTATTATTAAAATAAATGTTTGCAACCTTGTAAAATCGATAGTCTAAATATTTGGTCTAAAAATGATAGTCTAAATAAATACTACTTTTAATTTGAATTTTCTTTAAAGTGTTCTTAATTCTCTTTTGAGTAACATTGTCATTGTCTTCATCTTTACTATTTGTTCTCTTCCTTTTTGTGGGTAGTGTGTTATTTGCAATTCGGTTATTGTTGGTAGCATATAGGAGCTATGGACTTTCCTTTAGGTGCTCTTCTTGGGGTTCATTTGGTTCAACCATTATTGTTGAATGAGTTATTGTGGATAAAGAAATCTCTAGTTTAAGAAAAAAAGATTAAATAAATTAATAAAAACTTGAAAACTTAAAATATTATGTATTCCAAAGATATTAAAATGTAGTTTATCGCTTTAATTTGCTGGGTAATGGGTTATTTGAGTACTTTCATTGTCAACAAATCTCCAGTAGTTAATATGATTGGTTTCAAACTATTCTTTTTTTTTTTAAATTTTTTTTCATGGTATTAAAGAAATACATATGTATCATTTTTTTGTGTAACTACTAATTTATTTAATTCAACAAGAGTAAAATAGAGTGATTCCGCTTCAATTTGTTGGGCTATTTGAGTACTATCTTTGTCAACTAATCCCCAAGTAGTTAATATAATTAGCTTCAAATTATTTTTAAAAAAATTTTCATAGTATTAATAAAATATTTGGTAAATAAATATATAACATTATTTTGTACTATAACTTTGATATTTAATTAAAAGATATTGTAAAAATAAGATAATGAACAATGTAATGAATATCAATTGATAAATTTGAATGTAAAGAATCTTTGCATGAGAGAAAATAAAGAAAATATAACTAATGAAATTATTTATCTTATTTGATTTAATTTTTTTATAATGAATAATTTTTTCAAATAAAGGTATTGTAGACACATAATTCTAAATTAAAGAAATACATATGTATCATTTTATGTTGTAGCTAATAATTTATTTAATTTAATAAGAGTAAAATAGAGCGAAAAACTTAATTATGTCAAATTTGATTGAGATGAGGTTCGAACCTAAGACCTTTCTTATAGAAATTAATGGGTAAGTTAAAAGTTAACAGAATATTAACAGAGAAGATAATATTTAACGGAAAACTTAACGGAAAATCATAAAAGTAAGGTTAAATTAGGTAATCTCTATGAATAATATTAATCTGAATTATCCTAGCCATCTATTTGATTAAATAATTCATCTGAACCATCCATTTGATTACCGCCATTTTTTCTACCCATTTTAGGCCTAACTCTCTTTGGCTCTTATTAGTATAGTAGATTACAGATTCACCCATGCATAACTCTACATTCACGATTTCTATACTCCATATTCACAATTTGAAACCTCTACATTCACACATTTCTGGGCAACTCTACATTCACACAATCATAAATCTACATTCACGATTTCTATACTCTACATTCACACTTTAAAACCTCTACATTCACACATTTTTAGACAACTCTATATTCAGCAATATGTTTACTAATTAAAACAAAAAAAACAAAAACGACGTAGTTTTGGACCCAGGTCCATCTTGCAAGGTGGACCTGGGTCCACAACATAATTTGCCCACGTAACTACTTTGGGCCTTACAACTCATCTTGCACATATTGTGACTTTTGTGATGGCTCAATCTATTAGATCTATGGCTATATTTGTGGATTGCATGTTTTGTTCATCCTCAACTTTAGCATGGTGTATCCTTTCTTCCTTCTCTTTTTGGGCCTGGCTAGTTGGGCTTTGTATTTAGGCTGCAATGGTAGGGTGAGTTTTTGTTTCAACAATTGTTATACTACCATTGATCAGAGTCCATCTTGTGTTGTGAACTCTGGTCTAAAAACAATGTATCTACAATTGATGTATTTTGTAATATATTATGTGTCTACATTTAACATATTATATGTATGTAATTATCATGTTATCTGTATGTAATTAACTTGTTACACATAAACGATTAATTGTATGTAAAACCCAAAAAATGATTTTAGATTGATCTATATTTTTAGGCTATCTATCTCAATGCAAATATGTAATTCTACTTATTTTTAAAAATAGCCCCCAATTTCATATCACTTTAACAATTATTTTCTTTCCATAATTATTCTGATCTCTTATAGCAATATACAAATTATTTTCAAATATTAACAATAAAAATTCAAATTACATAAAATTATTTTACAAAAGTGTACTATGTAAACAAAAATGTATTATGTACACTTGTGTAAGATCGTCAAGATCCATGAGACGGGTCTATATATATATATAATACTTAATTATACTAAAAAATGTGATGTTAATTAGGAATATACGGAGTAATATGTTTGTTATTTATAATTTTTTTTAAAGTATTACATTTTTCATATAAGTAATAAACATCTTATTCGTTATTAATATTACATCTGGTATTGACTCAACCTAACTCACAAATAAAATTCGTGAATCGATCACAAAATTTTGTATCATATCCTTTATCCTTTATATGAAATTAACTTTATAATATAAAAATACAGACTACCTATGGGATCATTCAATTATTATTATTATTTTTTTTTTTTGATGATAGAATTGGAAGATGGAGAAACAATATAATGCCCTGATTATTGATTGGATTTAATTATGTGGGTGCAAGCAGCTAAAGCAATGCAAATTGGAAAGTGAGACTGATGAGAAGACTATCCTATAGGGAAATATCTACATTTATTGGGACCATAATTCATAAATGTAGATAAGGATTGAGGATGGACCATTCCCAATCCCCTGCAAAGCTCAGATTTGCCAGTGAACAGCCCACAGGACACATGCATAACCGCCCCACCGCCCGCACCCTGTTTTCTTCATCAACTCCCTAAAGTTTGAATCCTAAATTTCAAAGATACTTCACATTCTTAATGGATAAAGTATTCGAGAGTATATGTAAATGCACTATCAAATTTATAATTTTAATTTTTTTTTTCAAATGCTGTCTACTAAATTATCAAGTTAAACCCGTTCATGCACTTATTTTCATTGTTTGTAAAAGGTGAAATTCCCCCATCTAACAACCTTCAAATTTTAATCTTAGCTAATTAAAAATAAAGTCAACCAGCTTAAAGTTATCTATAATGGATCTATTCAAATTAAAAAAAAAAAATTACATTAAAATAAAATTTGAATATTGTAATTATCAAATCAATCGTTAGATAGTTCTGAAGTTTCTATGTATCATTATTTATTGGAATTAGCAATAACTAGATCTGATGAGGGCGTCACTGTACATATAAATAAAGAAAGATGAAGTTGAAGGCTAGGCATGCAGTTGGAGCTGAGCATCATCACTGCTTAATTAGCTTTCAAGTCTCAAAAGTCATATTTTGGCATATATAATGGGAAAACAAAAATTGAAGTTGGATGCCAATTAACATGCATGCATGCCCAGCACGTGTTAACTTCAATTCACCTCTCCATAAATGCTTAGCTTCTTCCTCCCTTTTCTCGCGCACTATAAATGCGCTCTCTGATCTTCAACCACAAGTGTCTTTAATTTCAGACTTAGAAATCGATCGATCGTGTTCTGGTCTGCAAATTAAAGATGAAGAGGTTGTTTTCAAGAATTGAGGTTTTGATGGTTAAGAGCAGAGGTTGTGTGTCTTCGTGGATTCCCATGGCCATGGATGTGGTCGGGTCTGCAACCCGGATTTTGTTCATGGTTTTGAACAATGCTGTTTGGTCTCTCTTCATGTGCGTTCTTGCTCTGGGTATGTTAGTTAATTAGTTTTCATATTCATCAAAATCTCCTCTTTGAATTGTTTCACAGTTAGTTAGTTTGAGTCAGAATTTGTTGATAGAACATTTGTTACGTTGTTGTTAAGTAGGAGGTGCAACAGTTGGAATAGTAACAGGAGCACTGAAAGGGCAGACCACAGAAACTGGGCTTCTAAGAGGTGCTGCAGTTGGTGCTGTAGCTGGAGCCATCACAGCCGTCCAGCTCTTTGAACTTATGCTCAATGGAGAGCCATTTTCCAAGGTAATTAATTATTTAATTAATAAATGTCATCTATTAACATCATCATAGTAGGACCGGACTATCTTAGTTAATTTGATTGATCACTCTAAAACCTTGTTCTAGTGACAGTGTGGAGTGATAAAGAACACTGTAAAGTATACAGGCACTGGGTGGGCTGAGAACCTTCGATTGACGAAGTGACTCTCAATTTACCTACTTCAGCGACTCTTGGGTACTTAAAATTAGTCTGATTTAAATTGAAAACATAATGTATATAAAAAAAAAACAGCGTGCAATATTATGCCTCTGCAGGCACCATGCTGATATGCCATGTGCAAGGGAATTTATAGCACTAAGTACTGTATGCATTACACTCTACCAGACACATTTATTGCTTTGTTGAGAAATAGATGAATGATATTTAATGAGGGATATTTTGCATAGGGAGATAAGTATGTTGTATTTATAACTGCCCCTGAGAAAGAAAAACATTTTTTTTTCCACTTAGATGGTATGCATGGTATGTAGTACTTAGAAGTTAATTTACTGCCCAGTAAATATTGCAGGTGGCTCTTGTATGTAGTCTTGTGGATGGGAAGGTATTCATGGACTGGGTTTGCCCTGCTGTTCTCAAAGCTTACCAGTGGCAAGTAAGGATCATTCTCAACTCATGCAAATCTTAATTATTAACAATATCTTTAGTTCGGAAAATTCTATGATGTCTGAATGATATTTGCCACAAAAGGTAAAATCCCTAGCCCCAACCCCCAGACTCCGGCCCCTACAAAATCTGTGGAGGTGGTAAATCACGATGACTTAAGTAGCAATTCATTAGGTGAGAGGACTCATGCTTGTGCATGCGCACAACGAGCTCACTACATTAAGTGTAGCTCTCACACTACAACTACCAGATCAGAGGTGAAAATATATATAATCCTTGACCCAGGGGCCAGGGTCCTACACCCTGGTGCAATGGGTGTGGCCATGCTTGGTGCTGCCCACAAGGAGCTCATTACATTGAATGTAACTCATACTCTGCAACTATCAACATTTAATTTGATTTTGCATCCTTACTCTACAACTTGTCACCCAGAAACCAATTGAAATACCCATGCAAGCATAGCTGAATGATATGATATGATACTTAAATGCATACATGGTAGAATTGAATTGAAGTAGATATTGTATGGATTTCCGGGCATTAATTTGTGAAAAGCCCGGGCTATATATATGGTGCAGGTGAGTACAATGGAGACAAGTTTGAGGAGGGAAATATCAGACATATTTGAGATAAATAATGGGAGCAGTAGTAGGGGATTATCCCTTGATATAATACAGAAGCTGCCTGAGTTCATGTTCCATTCCATGGAGACTTCTTGCTGCAACAGCAGCAGCAGCCCTTTTCAAGATATCAGCTGCCCCATCTGCTTGCAGGTTAGTCATCATTAGTCTTAGATGGATCACAGCTTAATTAGCCAACAATATAATTATGTTTCTGTCGTGCCCAAACAAATGAAACAATGTCAAATCATACAAACTATATATATATGGATGCAGGAGTTCAAGAATGGGGAGTCAGCAAGAATGCTGCCGAGTTGTAGCCATTCCTTCCACATACACTGCGTCGATGAATGGCTGATCCGACATGGAAGTTGTCCGATGTGCAGGACAGATGTTTGTTTAGTGCATGTCTCATAATCGCCAATATGAATATGATCGAATATATAACTGACGTTGTTGCAGAATTAATATAATGCCAAGGAACCAGACATATATTGCCGCAATGCAATGCAAGATACTGTTTGATTTAGATTTTGGATTAACTGGATAATGGCTATCCTAGGAATAGGAATAGGAATAGGATAGGACGGACGACAATGAATGGAACGTAATTAGTTCTGTCTCCGATCCATCCTGTACTCGCATATATACTTATATTACATGCATGTTAAGAATGAATTGAAATCAAGTTGCCCTTTAATTTGCTAATGTTGTTTGGCCCACTTTTGGGTTTAGGAGAGTTCCGTACATGTAGGAAAGTTCCGTACATTAAGAGCAATTTCAAGTTTAAAAAAAATAATGTCAATTTTTTAGGAATTTTTACCATGACACGTAGGAAAAAGAGAAGAGGAAAAAAGAAAAATGCTGACAATATAAAAATACAAAAGGTTATGTAATGTGCTCTGTGCATGCGCAAGCTGGACGCTTTTTCCTTACGTACAACCACAGTTGAAAAAAAATGTTAGGTGCTCTTCGGACACATAGCTTCTATGGTGTTTAGGCGGTAATTAATCAGCGTCTGTGTATTTTTTTTATTTTATTTTTAATTTTTTTTTTAATTTTTAAAGACTTGATAATTATAAACTATTTAATACTTTAATAGTTTCAGGTTGGATCCTTAACCTAGTCTGCTTGTCGGTTTAAGCGCTCGAGCTTGGGACACCTAACAGTGGGTCCAAGATTCCAAAATGATAGCTAGTGTCACGAAGTAGTGGGTCAAAGATTATATTCCAAACTGATAGCTAGTGTCACGAAGTAGTTTGGGAAAAGTCACTACCTCTGTAATTAATACGGTATTTATAACTAAGGGGATGGAGCAAGTTCCAGGCTCACGACATGGAGGGCACATGGAGCACATGCACAGGTTCAGGTCAGGGTCAAAGGAGACTTGTACACATGCCACAATGTATCTGAGGGTGCATGTGTAACACCGCCAAATTTACATACGAGCCTAGGCTAATGCATTGGAGCTTAAAACATAAAGATAAGATTATATACAACTGGCTACCATCATTTAATAGATAAATCACAAAACATAGGGGGCTACCGCCGTAGTTACCCATACTGAGGTAACTACTATACCAGGCAAAGTCATTGATCAAAACAATCCTAATCATAAAACATAAGGGTCACAGACCCGGTGTCTAGGCACCATACAAAACCCATAAGGAAAGTCTAAGCATAATACTAAATATTAGAGTCAATATATGCTCTACAAAATGAAAACGACACTAATGGATCAACCTAGGAGCTAGATTCAAAATTAAGTCTACTCAATCTAAGTCCTCTAGCGCTCTCGGCTCATATCACGCAGATCTCGAAATGGGTTAAGCAAAACAAGTAGAAAACAACCCGATTAGCATAATTGCTAAGTATAAACCACTCCACCCTGTAAAATAGTGTATACATATATAGATTGAAAAATAAGAGATTTGATACATGTAGTCACATTATGCATCAAGTTGTAACATATAGATTCATGGATATACAACACTAGACAACAAGCTCATTGAAGAGATACATACATAGACATATTCGGTTATAAGACAAGTAAATCACATTCACATATTTATGAATGAAATTAAAAAAGGTTTCAATGCCTCAAGTGAAAAGAGTTTAAATGACATGCATTACTAAAACATCATGATGAATTCAATTATACTACCAAGGTAAGAAAATGCTTTTCTCATATCATAACACATATCTGTCATACTCCTCAGTCCTCATCAAAAGTAAGATACGACTCATATAGCCTCAACATAAGTAAATTTTCTAAAAAATTTCACTTGGGATCAATAATCTCATCATAGGATAATAGTTATTTCGATATAGTAATACGGGAGGAAACCTTTCATCAATATCATCATCATAACTGCACATGAAGGGAGGTGAGGTCATCATCATGTGTGTATGACCCCAACGGAGATCGAGTCCCGAAGAACTGCCCCCTTATAACTCAACATAACTCATCAATAACATGTAGAATCAGGATTGCTACCTTAAGTGTGCACACCCCTAACTGTGATTCCAAGCCCAGCGAGTAATAGCTCAAGCCCTAAAGTAAACCCATTATTTTTCTACCAGGCCACTTCTCTATATAATCTGGAATTTTCTACTAGGTTTCATCTCATCATTTCTGCCGAAAGGACTGCACTCCAGTCGGGGTCCTCAAAAAATATAAATTTTCTTAGATCCCTTTTACAAAATATTGGGAGTATAATCTTTAAAATATTTCTTCATAAAATATAGAGAATGTACGACACACATCTCACAGCACATGAAACATGTAGGAGGAAAAACTACCACTGCCAACTATCAATAGGCGTGATAAGCACTATTTTTATATTCAATTTAAATTAATTTTTATAATAATTTAGTTTCATTTATTTTACATTATATTTATTTTAAGCTTTATTTTATATTTTATACTAATATAATAATTATGTGATTAATTAGAGTTAATGACTATTTTAACTATTAAAATTATATTACTATTATTAAATGAGAGTTGGGCTAAGTAGATTAAAGTGGGTTCTTTGTTTTTCTAAATCCTTTTTACCAAACCAAAGTTTATTTATTTTATTAATAAACCCAAACCCTAAATCCTTTTTCTTCTCATTGTAATTACGTATGAGTTCAGCAACCCAAAGCTACATTAATTTATAATGTTTTAATTTTATTTTAGTTTCTTTTGTTTGTACGTAGAATGCAGCCGCAACTCAAGGATTCCGTGCGAAGGCTTCAACGGCAACTTAGTCCACGATCCGCAACCTTCGTCCGTGAATTGCTGCCACCAAGGATTTCATCCGCAACTTATGCCCTCATTTAGAGTATAAATAGTGTGATTGTAATGTCAGGACATCATCCCTGCTCATTAGCAATTCTTTGTCCTTTGTGTTTCATTCTCACATAAATACATATATATATTTTGTTTTTCTCTTTTATGAGATTAATATAAATGTATATTGTAAACACCCGTACGATGTACTGCTGAGTTCTTATTTTTCCAATTCGATGATTATGGAAGTTTGATTCTACAAGACCAGTAAGCTTTATTTAGCCTAAATTATTCTTTACACTTTATTATCTATGTATCTTCTGTTATATTCATATATATGAATTAATGCTTGGTTAATTGTTGCAAAAGGATCCATTGTTCAATTATCAAGTTATTAAATTGCTAGTCAGAACCTTGAATCCGTAATTGTTTAAGTGTTTTGATGTTAGTAGCAAATAGCACAATTTGATTATAACTGATTTTCGTTTTGTGTTATGGAGATATATAGTCTAGCTTAAATGAACCGAGCTTATGAGTTTGTTGGCTAGGATTGGTAGTCTTTCTAATTCGATAATGCTGGTAGTAAATTAAATCCTAAGAGCTTGTTTAGGGTTGTTTATTAGCTAGGGAAGTAATCAAAGAGCTTGTTTTGATTACCGACGAAGTAAGGAAAGACAGGTTGTTAGAGCTTGTTAATAACCATAACCAATCTAGTAAAGAGTTAAGGTAGTTTGGCTTGCATATCAATATCTGTCTTGTTAGAATTAAACTGATATTATTCCTTGGGTTGGATACCATTTGCCATTGACATTTACTTGATAATTATTTGCTGTTTGATATTATTTTCCATTTTCCATTTTATTGTTACTATTTAAGTTTATATTATATTCTCATTATTTCTTGAATCTATTGCTAAAGATAAGTCTAACCAATCTCTGTGGGTACGACCTTGCTCATCACTATTACAATTCATAAGAGTAAGTATTTATTATTTGTTGGTTTCGACACCCATCAAGGCGCTTGCAAAATCAAGAGTTCATAGTACAACTGAGATCTCAGTCATATATACAAACACAACGAGACAAATCCACAACTTCCTACATCATAATCTCATTACATGACGAAGCCCTCTATACTATCACAATAACTCAATTGCACATGACACATTACCAGATACCAATGAATAAATTTATTAAAAAACAAGTAGTGAAGATAAAGATAAAGATAATGTTACCCAAAAGAGAATTAAAATGACTTGTAGAAATTCAAACAAAAAAGTAGTATTTATTAATACTATTATTTTTAGACTAAGTATTTAGATTAACATTTTTACAGAATTGCAAACATTTATTTTAGTGATAATTATAATCAATCTCTCATATATTATCTTGCATTCATAAACTTTGAATTGTCGATTTAAATAAAAAATTCAACATTCAATTACATATGCATGAGCATCTCCTATATAATTTTGCATTGATATACTTTGAAATACTTATTTAAAAATAAACATTAGACATTATCTCATTTGCGCAATGCGCGTCAAAAACTACTATATATATATGACACTAAAACAAAATTGTTTTGTGATTGTATTTTTTTTTTGGCAATAGGGGACCATTGGCACCCTGCCAAATCCGATCCCCACTTCCTAATTGTACCGAAAATCATTAATATAATCTACCTAACTTTCAACTCGTAGTTATTACATATTTTTTCTTTCTCGATCAATTATTAATACAAACTACTTTATTCCTTGGCTGCATTTCAGCCGTTAAAAAATGTTTTGAAAAATTGAGGTGGGCAATATTAGCTAAGCATCTTGTGCTCTGATGATATATAGTGACTTTTTCATATGAAAAGTTATGAAATTGAGCCTCAATAAAGTCATTGTTGACTCTTTCTACTACAACATGTTAAGAAAATATGTATGAACATAACTCAAAAAAATATTCTTTTATTCTTTTTGCTTATTTAGGTTGCATTTATTTTTTTTACACCAATAGTTTTGCAATCTGAACGTACTAGGTTAAAAAAGAAAAAGAAGGTAGTAATAGGTAGTACGGGAGATAGAGGGCAATAAGTAGTAGTGGAAGTGGTAGATGAGATTTGGCCTACAAGTGTGAATTTGGCCTTCCGATGATCAGGTAGCCAGTAGATCGTGCTAGGTAGATTTTTCAAAAAAAGAAGGTAGTACTAGGTAGTAGACGGAGATAGAGGGCAATAATTAGTAGCGGAAGTGGTAGATGAGATTTGGCCCACAAGTGTGAATTTGGCCTTCCGATGATAAAGTTTTTTATCCAATGGACCATGAAGGAAGAAAAATACTTCATGAATTCTCAGCAAATTTCTATTTATAATTTTTATTTTCACTTGTGTTTAAATTTAATTGGAATAAAAAAAAGGAATGGATAAACAGTCAGTAGAACTCCAAAAAAAAAAAGAAGTTCTTTTATTCTTTTTGCTTTATTTTTTACTCCATCCTTACATAGTATACAGTAATTGATCTTAAAAAATATAATGACTATGATATTTATTTATTTATTTTCACCAATAAATAATTTAGGTTGCATTTATTTGTTTCCACCAATAGTTTTGCAATTTGTAGGTACTAGGTAAACTTTTCCAGGAAGAAAAAAAAAAGGTACTACTAGGTAGTAGGGGGAGATAGAGGACAATAATTAGTAGCGGAAGTGGTAGATGAGATTTGGCCCACAAGTGTGAATTTGGCCTTCCGATGATAAAGTTTTTTATCCAATGGACCGTGAACGAAGAAAAATACTTCATGAATTCTCAGCAAATTTCTATTTATAATTTTTATTTTCACTTGTGTTTAAATTTAATTGGAATAAAAAAAAGGAATGGATAAACAGTCAGTAGAACTCAAAAAAAAAAAAGTTCTTTTATTCTTTTTGCTTTATTTTTTACTCCATCCTTACATAGTATACACTAATTGATCTTAAAAAATATAATGACTATGATATTTATTTATTTATTTATTTCCACCAATAAAAAATTTAGGTTGCATTTGTTTGTTTCCACCAATAGTTTTGCAATTTATAGGTACTAGGTAAACTTTTCTAGGAAGAAAAAAAAAAAGGTACTACTAGGTAGTAGGCGGAGATATAGGACAATAATAAGTAGCGGAAGTGGTAATGAGATTTGGCCCACAAGTGTGAATTTGGCCTTCCGATGATTAGGTTTTTTGCTCAATGAACTTTGAACAAAGAAAAATACTTCATGGATTCTCAAATTTCTATTCCTAATTTTTATTTTTACTTGTGTTTAAATTTAATTGGAGTAAAAAAAAAAAGAAAGATGAATGGATAAACATAATGACTCCCTACTAAATTAAGCAATCAAGTTATGCCATATCATAAGGAGTAAAAAATGGATGAAGCCCATGTAAAAGAGTTAATAACTATATTGGTCTCTCAACTATTAGAATTTCACCACTTTGTCGGAGAAGGCGACATTTTTTTAATGATGAACGCAAGTCCCACTTGCATTTTTTAAAGTATTTTATACTTTAAATGCATGTGGACTTGCGTTTGTTGTCAACGATTAAAAAAATTAACAAAGCATTTGGGACTTGCGTTTCTAACTTCAAAAGTAAGTCTCAAATGCTCTTTTCTCATTTTTATTTAATTTTTAAAATTGACATATTTTTGTCTACTCCTTTATTATTTTTTTTGTCCTATCTCAGTCATTAACCCTTATAAAAATAAGTAAGCACATGATGTTGAACACGCAACACGAAATAAATAATATGGGGAAGGTTTGGTTTGTACTTTGTACGTATTCAGCTACCATATGGCATATTAGAAGACAATATAATTTGAAGCAACTTTAGGTAATCGGTTGAACTAATTGAGTTAGTATTATGAAAAATATGTTTTTATTTTAACTTTTTAGAGTAAAATATGCGGTTGATGCCCGCATAGACAGCTTAATTGGTTGCATGGGTGAAGTTTGGGCAACCTCTCAAAGTGAGGAGGGCTTTTTGTGCGTAGTAAGCAAATGTCTAGCTTCTGTGTTTAATTGAGTTACTATGATTTACATCCCCTCAAATTGTAATTTTACTTTCCCATACAATTCGTTGTGTAGTGAGCAACAATTATTGCATGAATCGTGATTCACATAGCTGTGTAGACCACGATCTAAAAATGATGTTGTTTCGCATACATTATTATAACTCATAAAATACATTATCTTAACCTAAAAGTTTCATTATTCTAACATATAATGTACATTGTTATAACTCATAAAATACATTATTTTAATTCATAAAGTTCACAAAGTTGTTTTGGACCATGGTCTACACAATAATTTGCAACATCGGTCGTTATATCGTGGACCATGGTCCAAAAACGCACTGTTTCTTTAAGTAAAGAAACCACTACTGTCACAACTTAACGGAGCTCCGTAAATGAAACTACCGTCCATCTCAAATGATACTGCATAACATTTATTTATATAACCATTATAACCATTAACCATTGTAATAGAGTCAGTAGTACTAAAAAAAATAATTAAAAGAATAAAATGACGAAACTGTGAATTTATGTGGCAGGTTCCAATAAAATATGAGCAAAAAAATGTTTGGTTGGATGAATCAAATTATTATAATTTATTTGTTAAAATAGTACTCCATTTTTGGCACTATAAAATGGAGTGATCAGTAGAGGAAGAAGCAGAACAGTAGTAGAGCGTGACAGAAGAGTAGCTGAGGGATTTGGTGAGTGAAGCGGAAAAATCAATGGCTTCCTTGTCCGTAGCAGCAACCACTTTCCACGTCTCCGCATTTCGCAACCCTTCTCCCTCTCCCTTAGCCTTCGCCCGCCCCGGCCGTGTATCGCTGCTGCCTGCCGCCTCTCGCCGCTCCTCAAAGCCGCTTCTCTCAAAGCCTTTCGCTTCCTCAAGTGAGTTCCGAACACTCCATAATGCTCTGTGATAATCAAAGGATAACATTATTTCTCAAAACCTTATTCGGAATGGAATGATTGTTGTTCCTTCTTTATTCACCGCCACATGTTTACTGGAATAGTCAATTGCTTCCAGTTTTGATGCAAAACGGATCGGATTGGTATGACTTTTCCTGAAATTTGTAGGATTGGCATATCATGAGGTTTAATTCGTTAAGTAAGAGATGGAGTAATTGAAAGAACCATTGTGTATAATTTTGTCTAAAACAAAGGGAGAGTAATGCATTCCGGTGTTTATTGTGTGACTGTGCGATTGTCCCTTCCATTTTGATGTTACTATGCTGTGGTTTTCTTGTGTCTGATGTGATTACTATTGTATCAGGTGGAAAGGAGGCTGTTTATACTGATAACGCTCCAGAAGCAGTGGGGCCTTACTCTCAAGCCATCAAAGCAAATGATCTTATTTTTGTATCTGGATCTCTTGGTCTTGTTCCAGAGGTCTGTCATGTTACAGTATCTATTTTTTTTGATAGATCCTGAGTAGGCTCATAGGAGGCACCTTTAAGCTCGTACAATACTGAGACTATATGTTATTGTATCTATTGATGTGTAGGCTAGTCTTCTTCTTCTTCTTTTTTAGGGTGTAATTAATATATTTTCTTAAAATTGTTTCATATGGTGATATGTTGTCGTACATGGTTGAACATTTAATTTTGAGATATTTTATACCGATGCAGACTGCGGACTTGATTTCAGATAATGTGGAGGACCAAACAGAGCAGGTAATATATTCACTGCAGAAATTGCATTTGATCCCTTTTCCTCATTTGTCTGTGTTTCCAAGATTTCGCATGTGCCTAGCTATCAAATTAACATTTTTGGGTTGCTGGACTAGGATCCCTTTTTCTGTAGTTTTGGTCATTACATTTTTCACCAAGCTATCTTGATGTGAGTCAACTTCACTTGCATAGATTGGTGATTAATGCATTTGAGCCTTTAATTGTATTCAGGCTCTAAAGAACATGGGGGAGATACTCAAAGCAGGTGGTGCTGACTATAGCAGTGTTGTTAAGACTACAATCTTGTATGTCTTCTATATTTCACCTTTTTTTATGTGCATATGCCTTCTAATGTGTAATCTTTGTTGCTGATGCCCAATTATTTGGATTTCCGTACAGGTTAGCTGATTTGGATGACTTCAGCAAAGTGAATGCGATATATGCTAATTGTAAGTAGATAAGTTGAAACTACATATTCACTTATAGTCAAATGCTCATTTCTTCACTACTGATTAGTGAAATGATCCTCGCGGATTGCATTCTGTGTCATGTCATATTTTTTCAAGATGGTCGCTAAACAAATTGAAACATGCTTCAAGTAATTTTTTGTTTTGTTTTGTTTTTTTTTTTTGCCTGATTGAAACAGCCTAGGGTCTATTTATCCATCATTTTCTATACTCTACCCTATTATAATGGGTGGGTTCTCCATCAGGCATCAGTGGAGCTTTAGAAAGTTACTGACCTGATCCTTTATGAATGCAAAATGTGTCCTTTATGAATGTTTCTAAATGTGGTGTAATCCGAATAATTTGCAGATTTCCCACATCCATATCCAGCCCGTGCAACTTATCAGGTGGCAGCATTACCCAAGGGTGCAAAGATAGAAATTGAATGCATAGCAGCATTGTAAAGTCCCAAGTCTTGGCTATAATCCAGCTTGTTGGGCTGTTATATTTAATAATAATAATAATAATGCCATGGTTACATGTCTAGACCTTGTACACCAAGTCTTGGCTATAATAATCCAGCTTGTTGGGCTGTTATATTTAATAATAATGCCATGGTTACACCTTCTTGTTGAAAGACTGGCTGCTTAAGAATGTAGTATTTTTGAAGCATTTGCTATTTAGACTGCCATATGGATGATGAATGCCAACAACCAAACCAGTCCATCAGAAACACATATATATGGAGGACTAAATTGGTTAAGTTTTTCAAAGTCGAGAACTTAATTGAGCAAGAAAAATTGTCGAGGACCAAAGTGGTGAAATCCTAATAGTCGAGAGACCAAATCGATAATTAACTCTATTAAAATACCTATGCATGTATGGTCTTATCGCCCAAATAGAGAGTCTATCTCTGCCATTTTGTATTCAAAATGTTGAATTTTTTTTTAATAGTAAATGGTTGCTTGAAGTTTCCAAGCATGCTACTTAAAATTTAAATGATATTTTTGGGTGTTGAAATATCATTTAAAGTTTAGTAGGAAATTATACTAAAATCATTGGTCATGTGAGAAAGCAAATTGTTGTGAAGTGTGCTAATTTCATAATTAATGACTTTAACCAAATAACT
>CM008338.1:2950418-2964009 GCA_002525835.2 Ipomoea batatas | reverse complement strand
GGTAAGTTTTTAGTTTTTAGTTTTTTTTTTTTTTAGTTTTTTTTTTTTTTTTTAATAATAAATTTCTTGAATTCAAACTGGACAGTTTGTTTAGAATTTTGTGTTTGAGTAGCATCTTATGCAAATATATTGTCAGTAGATGATGCCGTAATTATCCAGTAAAGTGATTTCTTTTTTCTTTTTTTTTTTGGAATAAAAAATTGTTTGCTTAATCATAAAAAAAGGTTGTCTTTTTTAAGTAACTATTATGTTATTAATAAAATGAATAATATTTCCTTTTCAACTCACAGTGATTATAAATTTATTATTTGATAGGAAAAAGACATATTTAGTCCCTAGAACAAGTCTTAGGCTGTGTTTGGATAGTAGGAAAAAAAGTCATTTTCTAGAAAATAGGTTTATTTCTAGTGTTTGGATGTAGTTTGGAAAACTGTTTTTGTGTGTTTGGTTCATTTTCTGAAAAATGAGTAGAATTGTATAATCATATATTTTTATTATTTTATTTAAAATATTAAAATATTTATAATAATATTAAAACTAATATTTTAATTTTTTTTTTTAAAAAAAAAAAAAACAAACAACACCCGGTTTCCGGCGGAAATCATATCTAGTTCCCGCCTAAAACCACGTGCTCTGATTCTCGACGGGAAGCTAGTGCTCTGATTTTCGGCTGGAAATTGAACAGCAGAAAATGACTTCCATCCAAATTGGGCGGAAGTCATTTTCCGCCATTTTAGAAGTCATTTTCTGTTGACTAGTTTTTCCAAGTGTACCCAAACACCAAAAGCCCGGAAAATGATTTTCGGAAATCATTTTTCGGGCTTCCAAACACAGCCTCAGTATTAATTAAATTCTCTTTCTTACATTTCTATTCATGACTTATCAGCCCTCCAACACTAATACTATGGCTACCCGGATTCAATCCTCCTACATCTTGGGTGTAGTCTTTTACTCAAGAATCAACCGATCAAGCTACCTATGAGGACATTTATGCTATATTCTAATAATACCGTCCAATTTAGTATAGAACACCAATATATTATGAAACAAACTAAAGGAGAAGAAGAAGAAAACATAGAAGAGAATAATGTTTGGTTGTGTTCCTGTTTTGATGTATTCCCTTTCCCTACCATGTTAAGGTGAAATGAGTTGATTAACTTGTCTTGTCTTGGCATGACATGTCATGCATTATCCTAGACTCAAACAATTCTATGTACCTTTCTCAATAAATCATATCATTACTGCAAATGATACTTTTTGTCTAACGGATTACACCTCATTATGACTTGACTTGGTACTGGATTCATCATCCAATTTATGGGATTACTAAATTCATGAATCATTAAATCTGATGTCCTATCAACAACCATTGCTTTTTGCACTTGGTCGGACTGAAATTGTAAAAGCTTCAATTCATTTGGGAAAACGTTATGTGTACTCCATTTTTTTACTTCTCATTTTTATTTCACACACAAAACCTTGATGTAAACACTTGTATTAAAACTTACATAAAAAAAGAAAAAAACTTATCAGAACCCGCCACATTTGAAAATACATGTAGTAGAACTCATTCATTTGTTAACAGATAGATGTATGATTGTTACGTGGGTTTACAGATGTGGATTCTGGGAAATCCGATAAAGATTGAAAATGCAGAATACTGTAAGGAGAGGGCAATTTATGTGTGCAATCATGCATCCCCCATCGATATCTTTCTCATTATGTGGTTGACCCCTACCGGTACCGTTGGCATTGCAAAGAAAGAGGTTAGGTTTTTGCACCTATGCATGTCTGTCTGACTCATTACATATCTCATTGTCTGAAACTCTTATTATTTTCTTTCTGTTCAGATCATATTTTACCCACTCTTTGGACAGCTCTATGTTTTAGCAAACCATCTCCGAATCAACCGTTATAATCCAACTGCTGCTATTGAATCCATGAAGAAGGTACGACAAGATAATGTCTGCTTCCCCTTGTAAGTTTCATCATTTTCTTGGCTGACCGGTTGCTGTCCCTGAAACAGGCTGCTCGTGCAGTGGTTGATAACAATTTATCTTTAATCATATTCCCAGAGGGTACAAGATCACAGAATGGACGCTTACTGCCATTCAAAAAGGCAAGCTAGATTCTTCAACTCTTCCTACTTTAATACCAAATCGGAAAATATACTCAACCGGAGAATTTGTGGTTGGGTTGCAGGGATTTGTGCACTTGGCATTGGAAACACGTCTCCCAATAGTTCCCATCATCTTCACAGGGACTCACCTGGCATGGAGGAAAGGTAGCTTGCATGTACGCCCAGCTCCCCTCACCGTGAAGCTTCTTCCTCCGATCAGTACTGATGATTGGACGGCTGACAAAACCGGGGACTATGTAAGATTGGTACATGATGTTTATGTCAACAACCTGCCCCACTCTCAAAAGCCTCTTGTAGAATAGATGGAGTTTCTGGCACAATCTGTAACTCTGTAAGAATATTGCTCTCCATACATGTATTTATAATGTCAAGTTCTATCTATGCAATAATTATATATCAATTGTCAATTTAAAATGGAGTAAGAATCACTTTTGGTTCTTAAAATAGTACACTAATTTGTAAATCTAGTCACTTTATTATACTCCCTCTGGCCACTCCAAAATTTCTCCTCCTAATTCCTAATTTTTTTCTCCTAACATGTCAAGATTAAATACTTTAGACTAATTCATAGGTGCTCAATGATTATAAATCACATCATTAGAGAATTTATGAGGGGTAAACAGCATTTTCCAATAAAAAATAAAAATGGTGGCTGCCTCTTCCCCAGTTTTGGATGAGGCGCTCCTCTTCCTCCGTCAATGTAAAAAAAAAAAAAAGCAAGCATGGACTCTTACAGTTCTGGACAAAGAGGCAGCCATGGAAGTTGTGCAAAACCTATTTCCTGTTGTGCAATTTAACTTGCTCTGTATGGCAGGCTAACAAAATCCCTAACACATGTCTAACATGTCTCTAATTTAGGTATGTTAGAACTTTGCAAGTTCTGTTGATGAACCAGAGTTCTGATCTTCATCCCTCTTTCCCCTCCAAAGTATAACTTGTTCATCCTTAACCAAGATTGGAATACAAGGTACCAAATCCTGCATTCAAGAAAAATGGCTTTTTAAACTTCCTTACTCATTGGAAAGAGTTTAGTGGGCATAGTTCCCATATCATACTACTCTTACAGTGCATGAGAGGGGCAATCTAAACAACCTTACATTTAGTCACAACACATCATACAAGAGGAAAACGAAAATGAGACAGAAAATTACAAATAGAGGTAATTGTGAGACTGTGATCATACATAAGAATAAAAGATGATATATCTAGAGTATTTTATAGCAATGAGCTTGAAACAGTGCAAGCACAAGTCATACCCGTAATTTAACACTGATCTTCTTGCAGTCACTTGTTCCAACATGGGAGCAGTCTAATCTTACTAGTTCTTCTGTTTGAAATGCCACCCTAACCTTTTCAACCACATTTATATAGACACCATTCCTAGCTGCATAGTGGATTAATGTGCAGTGAATCAGCTACTATATGATGAAGGATTGAAAAAGGTTAGAGCAGAATACAAGAGGGCGGTTAGACTCAAGAGGGACTCACTGAGTTTTGTTAGGGGAGGAGAGTTGAACCCTCTGGTTCTCATTTCCTTAGTTTCTTCAAATGTCAGGCCATCAGCAACATTCTTCACTAGCTTTGGATAAATAGGTGCATATGGCTTCCACAGCATCAAGGGAATGGTTGGCCTATTTTTGGGATCATAGTTTCGACCACGAAAAAGAAGTAGGACATTTATGTGGCGATTTACAATTTTGCCACCCGATTTGTCCTATGAAGGCACTGTGATCCTTATCAGTGAAAATGAAGGAGGAACCAAATACATCATATTGAAATGGAGAATGACAAGAGGGATCCAGATATGAGACCTCAAGATGGAAGCAAACGTTATCCATGTCGAGAGTTGGTACTCCATAGCACTTGATCCTAACAGCTTCAGCTCTCTTCCAGTGGTTGTGAATGTCTTCCAGCATATTGTGTGTAACTCCACCCTTCCCTGCCAAAGGATAAAACTACAGTTTTAGCATTCTTCTAAGAAACATAAACTTAATACAACTGAATCCATTAGTTATGGTTCCAGTGTGTCTGTAATTGAAGAGCACAAAATCATGTAGAGTAAACTAAGTGGTGAAGCAAGCAGAGATTGACAAAATTGATTTGGCGAAAGGGGAGGGATGAAGATTACCCAGATTGATTTGGCGAGAGCAGTTATTGTAGCGGTACTTGTCAACAAGCTCTGCAATTTCCTCCTCCGACAGCGGTTCTCCGAGAACTGATTGCCGCTCCTCGGCAACCTTGTCCAAGTCCGGAGGGCTTTGTGCAGGGGCACAAGTCCCAGTCCATTTCCTATCGAGGCGTCCAGGCCCAAACGGAGAGAATTTGGGCGGCTCACGGAACCCGATAGGCTCAATAGCGGAGTTGGTCTCGGAGTAAGAATACCGGAAATCAAAAGGCAGATCGGAGCTAACCGGAGAGTTTTGAGAATTATTGCTGGCTGAGGTTTTTGAACTCTTCTTCTTTTTTGTCTTCAGGGGTTTTAGGGTTTCGGTGGTGGTGGAAGAAAATGGCGGGTCCGATATATATCCTTCTTGTTCTCCTACAGTTTGAGATTGAGAGTGTGTGAGGAAACGGGATATACTGGTAAGGAACGGGGAAGGTATAGCAGATATTCTCAAGTCTAGGCTCCAACGACGCCATGGAAGTAGCTTCAACATTCTCAATTTCTAACTTTGCTCCCACTGAAATGTTGCCTTTGCCTATATCGCTAGAGGACTTCAGTGCCTCAGTGGTGCTTTGGTAATTAAGGCGTTAATAATAAATACCATGTATTATACCATTGATTGTAAAGGCTACAAATAGTATATAACAAGATAAAGTCTACACCATTAATGTTGTACAGCATTGATTTATCTACGAAATATGAATTCCTACAAACCTGTAAAGGCTTCAAAAATCCCACAGGCTATCATTTTCGCTAAGTCCAAGTATGGGATCATCATTATTGCATAGTTTCAGGACAAGATCCTCATTCCCCATTTCTAGTTGATCAATCTGAATCTTTTTAGCACTTTCCTCAACCAAGCTATTGCAATGACTCAATTCAATCAGTTGCAGAGTTGGTATTTCTGCAACACTATCTGGGATATGTTTAAGAACTGTACAGTAATGAAGAACAAGGCATTCAAGCACAGGAAACTGCACATCAGTTGCTTCCCAGTTCTGAAAATCAGAAAAACATATAAACAGGAATTTCAGTTGGGGGAAGCCTCCTTCCATAGGTTCCCAATCCCGGCCTCGAAATGCATAATTAATGAGTTTAATCACCTCTAGTTGGGGTAACATGCCAAGCATTGCCATTTCCTTCCATGGACGACGTGTCCCAACTAAAGTAAGCTTCTTGAGGATTGTTGGGAAAAAACCAGAAAGGGGCACAAAGTTGGGCAGAAGATTCACAAATTTGAGAGTTGTCAAGAACTCTAAGGACTTGAGGTTGTTTATATTCTCTTCAACCATTCGAGGACTCAACCTTCTTCCACAACAAACTTCAAGTTTCCTCAAGTTGGGTACTCCTGCAAGGACTTCTCTGTTGCAACTCTCAATGCTTATACTGGAGAACGTTTGAAGATCGAGCAGTTTATGAAAACCTTGTCCTTCAACATCTACTATTATTGAAGAACGATTAAGAAGCCCTGTCTTGAAATGAATATGCCTCAAGCGTGTCAAATCCCATATTCCTGTTGGTAGCTTCAGGTGATACCCATAAGGAATCATAACATTCAATGTTTGTAGATTTCGCAGTCCAAACAACTCTTTAGACAGTGTATTAGAAGATATTGCAAGATACCTGAGATTAACTTGTTTTGCTATGTTATAAGAGTCAAAACAGTTAACCATGTTATATGCATCAAGTACTTGCAATCTTTGGAATCCTTCAAAACTGAAAAATGAGTGTGCAGCATTTGTCATTCCAAAGCAGAGAAACGAATGGGCGTTTGATGCCCATTGCTCCATCATGTCTTCAACACCATAAGGAAAAGCAATGGAGCGCTCAGAATATGCTGCTTCTGGGATGAATTTAACAAAACTTCTCTCAACATAAAGGAAGCCATCTTTCTGAGCTTCTCTTAGTATTAGATCACGCAAAAGATCATGAATTACACATGTTTTGGCTTTACCATTAGATCTCTTCTTCTTAATTATCACCAAATTTCGCCCAATAAGATCTTCCAAATACTCCTCTGCAACCTCTTCCAAACTTTTAGATCCAGTCTCCTCTACAAACCCTACTGCAACCCATAACATTATTAGGCGTGAAACCGAAATCTCATAATCCTCAGGGAAAGCACCCAAGTAGAGAAAACAAGGCTTGAGGTGTTGTGGTAAGTGATTGAAGCTCAAAGACAGCAAGTCTAGCCATTGGTCTGATTCTTTACTCAAATGTGAATGAATGGCTTTTCCAAACTCTTTCCAACAGTCTGGTGTGTTGTTGATCCTTGAGAGAAGACCTGAAATCAAAACAATTGCAAGTGGCAGCCCTCTGCATTTGCTCACAATTTCCAATCCAATTTTTTCCAGTTTAGGAGGACATGATTCTCTCCCAAAAACCTTCAGGCTCAGAAGCTTCAAGCTCTGCTCTCTACTCAACAAACCTAACCCATGAGTAGTGCTACGGCATCTAACATAATCTGCAACGCCTTTAAGACGAGTTGTAACAATGATTCTGCTTCCTTTTAGGTCATCCGGAAAGCATCTCCTGAAATCATCCCACACCTCAACATTCCACATATCATCCATCACTATGAGATATCGCCTACCTTTCAATCTCTTGTACAACATTTCAGCTAAATCGGAATCGCAAGCTAAGGCATCAACAGAACAACGCCCAATATCATTTACAAGTCCTACCAATACATTCTTAAGCCGATACTGTTGGGAGATAGTTATCCAGGCATGAATATCAAAATGATTCATAACATGAGGATCATCGTAAATTATTCTAGCAAGAGCGGTTTTACCAATTCCTCCCATACCTGAAATAGGCAGAACACACAGTTCAGACCGTGATCCAAAGAGTTGATCTTTGATTCTTGACGAGTCGTCATTGATGCTCAAAAAGGCTGTAGAACCTACCATATATCCTGCCAAAGATGAGAACAAGCAGGAAAGAGTTGATGAATTGCCTGACTCCTAACTCTGAACAGTATTCTCTTTTGCTCAATTTGCCGGGAGGAGGATCAGTTGGTGGGTCTCCAAATAGAGAGTTTCATGATTGGTTGATAAGAGCAGAAAAAAGTCTAAGAATTACGCTTAGTCTTTTTTTTTTTTTTTTTTTTTTTTTTTTTTTTTTTTTTTTTTTTTTTTTTTTTTTTTTTTTTTTTTTTTTTTTTTTTTTTTTTTTTAAAGCCTTACAGTTAGATTTAATCTATTTTTGAATTAATTTTAAATAATGAGCAGTAAAAATACGGTAGGTGTGGGGATCAGGCGGTGGTCTCCAAATAGGGAGTTTCATGGTTAGTTGATAAGAGCATAAAAAAGTCTAAGAATTAGGCTTAGTCTTCTTTTTTTTTTTTTTGAAAAATGCCTTACAATTAGATTTAATTTATTTTTGAATTAATTTTAAATAATGAACAGTAAAAATACGGTGGGTGTATACACCTACCATATTGACTACCACATTTTAATTAATTAAACTATCATATTTAAAGTCCACGACCTTAAAGTTATCACATTCCCCTCTATTCTTTTATATTTATTCAATAGTTATTAATTAATAATTGGGTGGCTGATGCTCTTGCTAAGGAAGCGATTAAACGACGTTGTGCTTGGATGGAGTTTGAAAGGCCCCTGGATCTCATTACGGAGAGCTTGAGTTTGAGAGGCGGTATGTTTTTGTAGGAGCTAGGTCCTAGCTCGACTCCTACCATCTTTCCAAAAAAAAAATTAAATTAAAATTAATTAATTTTCAACGAACTTAACTTTTCTTTTTTTGACACCTCGAAGCTATATATGTTTGTTTTAAAGTGAACTTCCGAATGGTTTCGTCTCAAAAGATTGAACCTTTTTGGTCATTTCTGCCATTTTTATGGAGAAAGACTGAAGTTTGTTGATTACCCAGAATTATTATTATTATTGCGCCTAGAAGTAATTTTCACCGACTTCTTTTAGTCTGTTTAATTTTCTCCTAAACCAAACCGCCTTTGTTCTTCATTTGTTGCTGCAGAGCGGAGTTGAGGGAATGGAGAATTTAGGGGTAGGTACGTTTGTGAGAAGCAGGAGATTTGGGAGCTATTTTGAGGCGGGTTCGGGCGTGGATTTGGATAAACCGGCAAAAGTAGTTAAGGAGGAGGTGAAAGCAGAGGATGATGATGATGATGATGTATACAAGGAAGACAATGGGTGGGTTTCAGTGTTGAAAGCAGAGGGTACAAGATCACAGAATGAACGCTTACTGCCATTCAAAAAATATGCTCAAACTGGAATTTGGCCTTGTTTGGTTAATAACGGATCCGTCGATTTCAACATTTTGACCAATCAAAACGCTGAAAATATCGTTCGATTAGTGGCGGTTTGGAGCAAATCTCTATTGCTCCAAACCGCCAAGTTGCAACACACTGCTATTAGAAGCATGTTGCAACAGCGTTTGTTTTCTTTCCCCAAAACACCCTTAACATTAAAAAAAAAATTAATAAACTAATGGGCAGGCTTCAATTCACGGAGCTTGCCTCAGTGAAGAAAATTACGGAGGGGAGCCTCAAGGCTCCATTCCCCACTTATCCCACCGATGTGGGATAAGTGGGGGTTTAGGGGAGCCGCTGTGCGCCGCTCCCCTTTTTTCTCTTTATTTTTTTAATTTTTTTATTTAAAAATATTATTATTATTAATAAATTATTATTAAATATATGTATACCCTTTTGGTCATTTTACGTGTTAACCGTTAATCTAAACAACTAATTTTACCAAACATCTTTTTACAAATCGCTAATATATTCCGCTGGTCAAACCTACTAATACAATCCGCTATTTGATAACCGCTAACACAACCCGCTACAGCTAAACGCTAACCGCTGATAACCAAACAAGCCCTTTGTGGTTGGGTTGCAGGGAATTGTGCACTTGGCATTGGAAAAGCGTCTCCCAATAGTTCCAATCATCTTCACAGGGACTCACCTGGCATGGAGGAAAGGCAGCTTGCAATCTTGCATGTACACCCAGCTCCCCTTACCGTGAAGCTTCTTCCTCCGATCAGTACTGATGATTGGACGGCTGACAAAACCGGGGACTATGTAAGATTAGTACATGATGTTTATGTCAACAACCTGCCCCACTCTCAAAAGCCTCTTGTAGAATAGATGGAGTTTCTGGCACAATCTGTAACTCTGTAAGAATATTGCTCTCCATACATGTATTTATAATGTCAAGTTCTATCTATGCAATAATTATATATCAATTGTCAATTTAAAATGGAGTAAAAATCCCTTTTGGTTCTTAAAATAGTACACTAATTTGTAGATCTAGTCACTTTATTATACTCCCTCTGGCCACTCCTAAATTTCTCCTCCTAATTCCTAATTTTTTTCTCCTAACATGTCAGATTAATTAAATACTTTAGTCTTTTATTACAAGTCCGTGTAATCAACTAATTCATAGGTGCTCAATGATTATAAATCACATCATTAGAGAACTTATGAGGGGTAAACAGCATTTTCCAATAAAAAATAAACATGGTGACTGCCTCTTCCTCCCAGTTTTGGATGAGGCGCCCGCGCTCCTCTTCTCTGTCAATGTAAAATAAAAAATTAACAAAAAAAGAAGAAGCATGGACTCTTACAGTTCTGGACAAAGAGGCAGCCATGGAAGTTGTGCAAAACCTATTTCCTGTTGTGCAATTTAACTTGCTCTGTATGGGATGCTAACAAAATCCCTAACACACGTCTATAATTTAGGTAGGTTTGCACTTTGCAAGTTCTGATGATGAACCATAGTTCTGATCTTCATCCCTCTTTCCCCTCCAAAGTATAATTTGTTCATCCTTAACCAAGATTGGACTACAAGGTACCAAATCCTGCATTCAAGAAATATGGCTTTTTAAACTTCTTTACTCATTGAAAAGAGTTTAGTGGGCATGGTTCCCATATCATACCAGTCTTACAGTGTATGGGAAGGGCAATCTAAACAACCTTACACTTAAACACAAGACATCATATCAAGAGGAAAATGAAAATGAGACAGAAAATTACAAATAGAGGTAATTGTGAGACTGTGATCATACATAAGATGATATATCTAGAGTATTTTATAGCAATGAGCTTGAAACAGTGCAAGCATAAGTCATACCCGTAATTTAACACTGATCTTCTTGCAGTCACTCGTTCCAACATGGGAGCAGTCTAATCTTACTAGTTCTGCTGTTTGAAATGCCACCCTAACTTTTTCAACCACATTTATATAGACACCATTCCTAGCTGCATAGTGGATTAATGAGCAGTGAATCAGCTACTATATGATGAAGGATTTAAAACTTACCTAATTTATCATCCAATTGAAAAAGTTTAGAGCAGAATACAAGAGGGCGGTTAGTCTCAAGAGTGACTCACTGAGTTTTGTTAGAGGAAGAGAGTTGAGCCCTCTAGTTCTCATTTCCTTAGTTTCTTCAAATGTCAGGCCATCAGCAACATTCTTCACTAGCTTTGGGTAAATGGGTGCATATGGCTTCCACAGCATCAAGGGAATGGTTGGCCTATTTTTGGGATCATAGTTTCGACCACGAAAAAGAAGTAGGACATTTATGTGGCGATATACAATTTTGCCACCCGATTTGTCCTATGAAGACACTGTGATCCTTATCAGAGAAAACGAATACTTGGACCCAATAGGACGAACCAAATACATCATATTCAAATGGAGAATGACAAGAGGGATCCAGATATGAGACCTCAAGATGGAAGCAAATGTTATCCATGTCGAGAGTTGGTACTCCATAGCACTTGATCCTAACAGCTTCAGCTCTCTTCCAGTGGTTGTGGATGTCTTCCAGCATATTGTGTGTAACTCCACCCTTCCCTGCCAAATGATAGAACTACAGTTTTAGCATTCTTCAAAGATTCATTAAACTTAATATAACTGAATCCAATAGTTATGGTTCCAGACTTCCAGTGTGTGTGTCTGTAATTGAAGAGCACACAATTATGTAGAATCAACTAAGTGGTGAAGCAAGCAGAGATTGACAAAATTGATTTGGCGAAAGGGGAGGGATGAATATTACCCAGATTGATTTGGCGAGAGCAGTTATTGTAACGGTACTTCTCAACAAGCTCTGCAATTTCCTCTTCCGACATTGGTTCTCCCAGAACTGATTGCCGCTCCTCGGCAACCTTCTCCAAGTCCGGAGGTCTTTGTGCAGGGGCACAAGTCCCAGTCCATTTCCTATCGAGGCGTCCAGGCCCAAACGGAGAGAATTTGGGCGGCTCACGGAACCCGATAGGCTCAATAGCGGAGTTGGTCTCGGAGTAAGAATACCGGAAATCAAAAGGCAGATCGGAGCTAACCGGAGAGTTTTGAGAATTACTGCTGGGTGAGGTTTTTGTACTCTTCTTCTTCTCTTTTGTCTTCAGGGGTTTTAGGGTTTTGGCGGTGGTCGAAGAAAATGGCGGGTCCGATATATATCCTTCTTGTTCTCCTACAGATTGAGAGTGTGTGAGGAAACGGGAAATAGTGGTGAGGAACGGGGAAGGTATTGCAGATATTCTCAAGTCTAGGCTCCAACGACGCCATGGAAGTAGCTTCAACATTCTCAATTCCTAACTTCTCACACTGAATTGTTGCCTATATCGCTAGAGGACTTCAGTGGTGCTTTGGTAATTAAGGCGTTAATAATAAATACCAATTCTTATACCGCGTAGGTAGGTGGATTTAATTTGATCCAAAATAATTAATAAATTATGTATCTATCAATCTATTACAATTAATTAATAGATTAATTAGAGTTTGTTAATTGCAAGTAAATAATATGAAATCGTGTATAGTAAGCATTCAAAAGATTGTGATTACTATAGTATTGCGTATTGCATTTTCCTGTAGCAACATACATGAAGATAGCGTAATTACATTCTTCACAATCCTGTGTTGTACTAATCTGATCTGAAGAGAAAATATGAAAGAATGAATCCATATATGGTATTGTAATCCTGCACTTACTATACTGCCTTTGATATGAAGATCAGCAACCTACTGGGCGGTGATATTTTGGAGCCATAGACGGGCACCTTTCATTCATATGAGCGTAGGGTTCCATGCTATTGTAACCCGGCAATTCCATCAAGTACTTTCCCAGAATTTGACAGAAGGGAAGTAGTTTGTACGGATCATTGCACCACTTTGGTAACCGATTTTTATCCTCCTCGAAAAACCTCAACGAGTATGCATCTTTAATCTGCACCATTTCATAACTCTCATTCATTCATTCATTCATAGCAGTGAGTGATTCATTGCAATTTGCAATTGCATACCAAAATTAAACACACGAAGAACAGAACTGAACTCACAGTGAACTCTGTAACTTGAATGAGGTTTGCAAGTGGACCAAACAGCCCAGCTTCCTTGTACATTCCAAGAACAAAAGCAGCACACGATGTAGACTTGCCATCAGAGTAAACCCAATCATCCTTCTCTGGAATAGGCAATATTTGTGCAAAACATGATCCACGCCGGTGAAGTTCGTCAAGAATTTCAGCGAAACCAAGCCCCTCAGTTCCAAGCCGCTTGTTGAAGCCTTCATTCCACACATTCGCGGCATTTGCAGGCTGTACTTGATTCCAAATTGCCATAGCAGAAGCCATCTGCAGTATTCGATACATCAATTCCAAAATATCAATAATTGAAGATCAGATAGTGATGAAAATGCAGCAATATATACATACATACCACATGAGGATCCAAGGGTTCTGGGTAATTTAGTTTATAAGTGTCAATCCAGCTAAATATTAAGTTGTGATAACTATAAGGCAATCCATCCATGCTTTTAGCATATTCCCAAGCGGCACTCTCATTAAACTTGGCCCTAATATCTGGGCTAAGAGGGAGCAATGCAATATTGGGAATTGAGTAATCATTTTTCAACTCAAATTCCCACCATTCCTCCCAAGGCAAGATGGCAATAACAGCTTCTCCCTCATCATTCTCACGCCCAGATTCTCCCACCCATAGCTTTCCTCCCTCGTCCTTCAGGCAAACCGCGATATGACCCGCATAAGAACCTGTTACCCACTTCTCCAAAGTCTGGATACCACCCTGCCGGCCTCTAAATCTCGATATGGCTAGTAAATCTCCAGAATGTATATCATCAGTGGAAATATTAGTTGATATCCATCGTCGCTTAGGACGTATCATGAATGAAGCCTCCATGTGTTTCTGGAGAAAATTGATATTCGACCTCTCACTCCATCCCTCACTCGTGATCAAAGGAAATACTTCCCTTAGCATATGAAGGGCTCCTAACAGATCAAAATCCGT
>CM008338.1:2935081-2950073 GCA_002525835.2 Ipomoea batatas | reverse complement strand
GAGTGCCGCTCTTGTTGTGGAGCTCCAACCAAGCAGAGTTGTGGTCAAAGCAGGGCGCCTTCCACTGAATATTGGCGGTGTCGGAGGCCGAAGCGGCGCCCACGAAGACGGGCAAGTTGTCCTCTGCAATGCGCCCATGGCGCAGATAGTTGATGATAGGGCGCGAGAGCTGCTGTGGCAACAATGGAAGAATATCAGTGGGCCGAAACGGGAGCTTCAAAGCATCGCCGCCGTGCGGTGCAAGGAACAAGGAAATGGCGGCGAGGAAAAGGGTTGTTGAGAGAGCTCCTATGGATGTAGCCATGGCGGGGAAGCTAAGAGAGATGGGAAGAGGAGGTGAGAGTGATTGAATTTTATAACCGCCTCCTCGCCTTGGGATTTTTCTTATTTTGGCGTGTAGCGACTGATCGGTACTGAATTCACTAACAGAATAGTAACAAGAATCCAAATCAGTTATCAGGTTGGTTATTTATAATTTATTATTCTTGTTAAATTTGAAACTTTGTGTAGTAGTTGTTAGATTTGTTATCATCACCTCGCTGGCTCGCTCCATCTTCTTTAACATCCATCAATATTATATTGCTAAGTTATAACATAAATATAAATTGTGTTGGTGTTAGGGGTGGGCAGAATTCAAAAATACTTGACCGACTTAAAACCTTAAATTCCTAGCAAAATGGGTATTCAAGTATGGGATATATAATCCAATTAATTTGTATTTGTATTTTTAGTTGATCGAGTATGTTTAACCGAATTGTGTGCTTATATTCCGAAAATTAAAACGTGTTATGTTAGAAGAAAATAAGAAATAAGTTTACGTCATTGAATTTAATTGTTTTATAATTGAAATTAAAATTGTGTTTGTGTAATTTGTTGCATTTATGTCTTATATACTTTATGCTATTTTTTGGGGCACTCCTGCGGATACTTCATAATTTTTACATCTTTTTAGTTTTGCTTATACTTTTTTCAATAGTAAAGATTTGTGGAAAGTTTTTTTGTTTTTTCTCTCTCTTTCTATGAATTTGCTGAAATTTATGATATCAAGTGTATTTTATGAGTTTTATCTACTATGGACCAATCAACAGATAGAAGCAACTAGAGTTTAATGGATCATTCAGTTTCATTTAATACACAGAAATTTTACTACTGCACTGCTAAAATGTCATTCTAATTCAACTACATGCAGTTTTATTTGATAATATATACACTCAATATATACGATTTTTTATTCAGTCTCATTTAATTTTATATACACTTCAGTTACATTGCAACATCATTAAAGTATCATTCTAATTCAATTACAATTTTATTTGACAATATTCACTGAATATATGAGACATGCTATTCAATTTCATTTTATACACATTCTAATTGCGTATTGCATTTTCCTGTATCAACAAACATACATGAAGATTAGCGTAATTACATTCTTCACAATTCTGTCATTTTGTGTGTACTAACCTGAAGGTCAATTACAGTAAGCATTACATAAGAGCAGAACAGAAAAGAAAAGAAAATAGAGGAAAGAATGAATCCAGCTTCCAGCAATATAATACCTTGGAAGCAAAAATATTGAGCAAACAAAAGTGTTGATCACTTGATCTGATCAGCAACCTTCTGTGCGGTAATATTCTGGAGGCATAGACGGGCACCTTTCGTTCATGTGAGCGTATGGTTCCATGCTATTGTAACCCGGTAATTCCATCCTGTACTTTCCTCGAATTTGACAGAAGGGAAGTTCCACTGTGTCCCCATCGTTGCACCACTTTGGTAAGCGACTTGTATCGTTCTCGAAAAAGTTCAACGTGTAAGCATCTTTAATCTGCACTTATATATGATTTCATAAGGCTCATAGCAGTGATTCATTGCATCGCAAAACACATCCCTGAGCTGTTTGACAAAAAAAAACTCACCGTAAACTCTGTAACTTCAATGGAGCTTGCAAGTGGACCAAACAGTCCCGCTTCCTTGTACATTTCGAGAACAAAAGCAACACATGATGTAGACTTCCCATCAGCGTAAACCCAATCATCCTGCTCCGGGACAGTCAATAGTTCTGCAAAAGATGATCCTCGCCGTTCAACTTCCACAAGAATTTCAGGAAGATCAAGCCCCTGCTCCAACACAAAACTTATATCATTAGGTGACAATTTATCACATGTATTAGAAGCGCACACTTTCTAGGGTAATTTGATAACCACATCAATTTGCAAGCTTTAAAAGAAGTTTTAAAGCCACTTTTTTTCTAAACCCAATCAGCTGGAACAAACAAGCACTTGGCCTAGGGAGATTCAGATTAAGCAGGTCATCAGTTTTTTCTAAAAACTTTGTATAAAGAAGAAATATTTAGCAGAAATACAACCTCAGTTCCAAGCCTCTTGTTTAAGGCTTCATTCCACAGGTTAGCGGCATATGCAGGCTGTAATTGATTCCAAACTGTCATGGCAGAAGCAACCTGTACATATCACCAAGCACCAAAATATCAAAATCAAAACTGAAACTTTAATGGACCTTTATCAGTGTTACATATCTGTATCTATTTTGAAATGATTGCAGGAATCAAAGAGCTAGAGCAAAGATGCAGTGAAAAGAGAATAAATGAATATTGAACTTCAAAAGCAAGAAGAATGCAATTTTCTTTGAATCAGAAATACTAGAGTGAAGATTCATTACCAGATGAGCATCCAAGGGTGGAGGGAAATTTTCTTCTATCGTGTCGATCCAGCTAAATATTAAGTTGTGATAACCATAAGGTAATCCATCCATGCTTTTAGCATATTCCCATGCAGCAGTCTCATTAAACTTGGCCCGGAGGTCTGGACGCAGAGGAAGCAATGCAATATGTGGATTGGAGTCATCTTTCGTCAACTCAAACTCCCACCATTCATCCCAAGGCAAGATAGCAATAACATCTTCTCCCTGAAAATGAAAAATACAAATATTTATGTGTGCAAAACAGGCTGTGCCAGAGTAAAGCATGACAGTAATACAGCACTGGCAATTTAACATTCAAGATCATGATTGTAAAGGGAAAATAGTGAACTTATACATTAGTACTTAAAAGTGAGAGTTAGCAGAGATTTACCACTCTAACCAGTCCATTCTTAGCAGGATTCTAACATAGATGTAATATGATTGAACAGTGAAAGTGTGAAACAACTGGAATACTGAGATCAAGTACACTCAATACGTTTAAAACGCTACCTCATCATTATCATGTCCAGATTCTCCGACCCATAGATTTCCTTCGGCGTCCCTCAAGCAAACAGCAGTATGACCAGCATAAGAACCTGTTACCCACTTCTCCAAAGTCTCAAAACCACCCCAGCGGCCTCTAATTTTTGATATTGCTAGAAAATCTCCAGAATATATATCATCCGTAGAAATATTTGTTACCCAAGGCTGAGGGCGCTCCTCGAATGAAGCCTTCATATGTTTCTTGAGAAAATTAAGATTTGAACTCTCACCCCATCCAGTGTTTGTGAACAAAGGAAAGACTTCCCATAGCGCACTAAGGGTTCCTAACATTCCTGCTTGCATGAGAAAAATTGAAACCCCAGTATTTTTTACCTGTCATTGTTAAAATTTAAATCTGTAAGTGACAAGTCTAACTTAAAAGTGATGATCAGAAACATAATATTATTACCCTATGACTTCATAAAGGTTATAGCATTTACTCACGTATTCTAACTCAGCTTTTGAAACCCATTCATCGAATTCAAGGGTATGTTCACGAGATAAGAAGTAGTAATCCCATGTCACACGATACGGGGTGGCAAAGATATAAATATCCATACATGTCCAGCTGTGTGCATTGCTTACCTGTTCAATAGAACACATTGAAAAATTGTAATAAATACTCAAATTTAATAATTAGAAAGCAAGACTGAGCTCAAAGATGAATCCCATTATCAGTCCAAATCAATCTTTGTGGTTCAATGCAATAATATCAAAATAAAACAGAAAAACATTTTAAGGGTAACAGAATCGTAAAAGCAGAAATTTTAGTATCAAAGGATAACATGTACAGTAGTAAATAGTTGAAGATAAAAGATCAACAGGATGTTGCTAATTGTAAAAATGAATAATTCAAATCCAGACC
Source organism: Ipomoea batatas (assembly GCA_002525835.2). Classification (NCBI taxonomy): domain Eukaryota; kingdom Viridiplantae; phylum Streptophyta; class Magnoliopsida; order Solanales; family Convolvulaceae; genus Ipomoea; species Ipomoea batatas. The sequence goes on along the minus strand of CM008338.1, from coordinate 2,945,968 downwards.
CTGTGTTTAGATTGCCCAAAATAGAAGATCCAAATGAAAATTGCGTACAAAACTAAATTGAATCCTGAATTTCTCAAGTTACTGGCAGTCAAACTTCAAGAAAGAAAAACACTGAATTCAATTATTCAAACACTTGTGAATTCAAGAATAGCAAATACCCATATAAAACTTTAAAAGAAAATAAAAGAAAAACTCAGAGAAATACCCCCAAATCCAAATAGATACCAATACATTAAAACTCCGAATTGATTTGAAGCAATAAAATTTCAAGATAGTTAAAGACTTAATAAGATAAAATCACAAAGAAAATTAAGAGCAAAATAGGAAAATCGAAAGAATTTGTTTGATAGATACCTTGATGTGAAGAGTGCCTCCACCAAATGGAGTGCCACTATTGTTGTGGAGCTCCAACCAAGCAGAGTTCTCGTAAAAGCAGGTCCCCTTCCACTCAATATTGGTGGTGTTCGAGACGGAAGCAGCGCCCACAAAGGCGGGCAAGAGGTCCGCTGCGCCGTGCAGGGAGTTGATGATAGGCCACGAGAGCTGCTGTGGCAACAGCGGAACAATATCAGTCGGCCGAAACGGCAGTTTCAAGGCATGGCCGCCGTGCGGTGCAAGGAACAAAGAAATGGCGGCGAGGAATAAGAGAACTCCCATGGATGCCAGATAGGAACTAGGAGGCGAGAGAGATTGACTTCTATAACCACCTTCGGCAGTTGCTTTGTCTTATTTAGGCATGAACTCAAACTAAATTGGAATAATTGAAAAAAATAGGCTATCGAACTATACACCGCCATTAAATTGGAAACGAATGATAAGAAGAGAGCTTATTTGTCATTTGAGCTATCTCATTAGATTAATTGTATTTTTTAATTCAATGGTATAATATTGTGTGTAATTTGATGGTTTATTTGATCTTTATTCCAACTAAATTTACTGAGAGAAAATTAATTATTTTTCAAAAAATATTATCTTTTATAGTGTTCGGTTGCATTCTCTAGAACTGTCTTGTTATATTTGGTTCATTTTCTAGAAAATAAACAAAATTATATAATTAAATATTTTAATTATTTTTCAATACTGAAGATTTGTCCGAAGATTTTTTTATTTCTTTCTATGAATTTGTTGAAATCTATTTTCTAATTAATTTTTTAAATTGCATAATTTTTATGATGTTATATATATCAAACTTTAAATTCAAATCTTGTAGGACTTAAAAACCTATTGCTTGGTGACTTAAAAGAGGAAAAGGAAAAATAATTGTTTTCCTTAGTTGGTCTAACACGTACGTTTTGATGGAAAAAGGTGATCCCAACTTCATCAAACTACTTTTCTTATGGTATCGAACAGTGATCTTCTTACATAATGGATTGTTAAGTTATTGTAATTTACTCCTTAACTATCATGTTGGGTTGAGGTGTGGAGTCTTGCGAACAAGGTATCTCGCCTTTTTATGAACAAGTAATACATATTGTACTCTAATTAAAATTCAAATTAAATTAAGTAGTTTATAATTTTATGTGTGTGTGAGAGGGAGAGGGAGAGCAGATCAAATTAGAAAACATGGTCATCCTGTCAAAAAAAAGTAAGGATGGATCTTAATCGTTCATCAAGAATTCATCAATGGTTGAAGGATTTAAAAAAAAAATAGGGGATTAATTTTATAATTGTTAAAAATTTGAATGTTTTCAATATTTATAAAAAGAACCTCACATTTTTCCCCTTATTTTCTAGCAACCCTCAACTATTGATCTATCTAGATGGATGAGTCAGATCAGTTATCACTTTTTACATGGAAGCATATTCATCCTCCCATATATATTAAAGAAAAAAAAACTCAAAATTTTGTGGTGGAGTGGTACTACACTTTGAAAAAACACAGACACATACACGTGAATGGATAAATTTGATTGTAGTGCATGATTTTGACTACTTATTAGCAATATACAACATGAAGTAGATGAAGCAGTTATGTACATGAATTGAAGTTCGGCAAGCAAGCAGCCACACACACGCAAGTGTTTGAAAAATCCCTACCATATCTTTTGGTCCATTCCATGGAAAATAAGTTTGATATAAATTTTCAAACTCAAACTTATCTAATTTAAATCTAACACAAAATATTATGCCAGGGAATGAAGGTTTATATCCTTTACTTAAATTTGCTTGTTAATTTTTTGGGTATGTTATGCCATAAGCCCATAACAAATATGCCATAAATTTTATTGGACGCTATAACTTTGATTATCTCTTTTCTTCCTTTTTAATGAAATATAAAAGTAGTTTTTACATACTATTGACTCTGTTATGAAGTAGTATTGCACAAAGGGCCAATATCGCTCCATGTGGGGGTGTAATCGGGTGCCACTACATAAGTTACATAATTAGGATAAAGTTAAATTTTAATAACTTGAGAGGTGTAATCGGGTGCCACTACATAAGTTACATAATTGGGATAAAGTTAAATTTTAATAACTTGAGTAAAATCTCTTTTTTTTTGCTCGATCCCACTCCCACCAAACAAGGTTGCACTTTCACTCATTGATTGTGTTGCCATTATTGATTTTTCTTATCTATGTCACAAGCTGCTAACGTTAGTAGAGTGGATTACATAACATAATAAGGTATTATGTTAAGCATTTGTTGGGCTAAAACTTGCCTCCCTGCCCAGTGAAAAATACCTCATTTTCACCCTTTAAACTTTGCATTTACTTTCTTAATCAACTGTGCAAAAAGATTGTTTATAATTCTTCCATGAGGGCACTCCTAGATACCTCCCTAAGGTCGAGAGTCTAGTTGCATTCTCATTTTTAACGTTCGTTGAGAAACAAATTTGAGACTTGCGCAAACTCACTTTTTGGCCTGACGCACTGCCAAAGTGCCAAAGCTATCATGACATTCTTTGATCACCTCTACTTGGTCTTGAGTAGCCTCTACAAAAAGAACAAGGTCATTAGCAAAAAATAAATGAGTCAGTGTAGGCTCATACCTAGTGAGTTGGATTCCATTCCACCTCTCTGCGAATGGCATGACTGAGTCTTTCAATGTAGAGCACAAACAAGTGATCCAATCTAGTTGCTCCCCTTCCCAAAGAATCAAGTCAAGGACAAACTACTTTGTTCGGGCCTAATAACTACCATTAAAATTAAAGGGGTTTTTTTCTCAAAAAAAAAAAAATAATAAAAATTAAAGGGGCTTAATTAGCTTGGCCCTATTTGTTTGGTTAAGACCTTGCTTGTTGATAATCTTGTAACCTTGCTCCGGATTGCTAACTTTGGGTATCAACGCCAAAACATGTCATAATATTCAGCCCTGTTTCCATCCAACCACGAACTACTCGATCAAGTACTCAAATTGAATTGGTTGAATCACCGAGCAAATATGAGGTTCCCACATGCTCCCAAGCAAGCCTCTTCATAGAACCTCACATCATATCGCATGAAACCCGTCAAGACCTGGAGCCTTATACTGTACGTCTGTACGGTGTCATCTCAAAAGTAACATAGCCTTCCTTAATTACTTCATTCCTCCTTCGTGATCGGAGTCTAGATAGCAGTAGTACATGCAGCCCCCAACCCAAGTGGCCACGTCTTAGTTTTCTTGCTACTCCACTCTTTTCTAATAACTTCATCTTGTTCCTCTAGCCATTTGGTCGATCGGTGGTGGTGAATTTAATCCATAAGACCCAGAAATTTTTTTTTTTTCAACTTATTTTTAAAAATATGTTAATTTCAATACCATCACGATTTTAGATTTAGTGCATGCATGATTTTAGTTTTGAAATGTTTGATTACTTAATTTTATAATGTTGATGCCAGAACTTATAGGAGTCTGCAAAAATCATGAAAAGTATTACTCTTAACATATTTGAAGCGATAACATACAATTTTTATTTATATTGTATAAAAGATATCACATATCATTAAAATAAAATGTTTGAACCGAAATTATTTTAACCTAGTCTCTCCAACACATTTATTCCCCATTTCTCCCATCAAAAGTCTTCCGAATGTGAACAAAAAGTGGCACAAACCAAAAGTATTTTTAAAAAAAATACTATATATATAAAGAATTTGAAGGAACCATCAATAATTGAACCAAACATAATATTTTTTTTTTAAAAAAAAAAGAAGAAGAAGCAGGATATAGCTCAACAATCACAAAGACATTCTTATTCCGCACTGCAGTTTTCCTATACCAACATACAAGAAGCATATACACCACAATTACACTCACAAGCTAAGGCTTGCAAAGAAAGAGGTTGATGATCAGCAACGTTCTGGGCGGGAATATCTTGGAGGCTCAGAGGGGCACCTTTCATTCATATGAGCGTAGGGTTCTATGGTATTGTAATGGGGCAATTCCATCTTGTACTTTCCTCGGAGTTGACAGAAAGGAAGTTCCTCTGTGTCCCCCTCACTGCACCACAATGGTAAGCGCCTTGTATCCTCCTCAAAAAACTTCAATGAGTATGCGTCTTTAATCTGCACTTTCATATATACATATGATAGCTGACTCTTATAGATATCAAATTAAATAATGTGTATGTTCTATTTCAATTAAATGTCTAAATCGATAGTTAGATTGCACATTTATGTCTATATATATATATATTATATGCTCAATAAGTCAATAGCAGTGCAGTGATTCATTGCAGCGCAAAACACATCAAGCCTGTATGACAAACTCACCGTAAACTCTGTGACTTCAATAGAGCTTGCTAGTGGACCAAACAGTCCTGCTTCCTTGTATATTTGAAGAACAAAAGCAACACATGGTGTGGACTTCCCATCTGCGTAAACCCAATCATCCTGCTCTGGAATTGTCAATAGTTCCGCAAAAGATGACCCACGGCGTTCAACTTCTACAATAATTTCACGGAGATCAAGGCCCTGCTCAAACACAAAACTTAGCTCTAAAGTCGGTTTTAGGTGACATGGTTTATCACATATATATAAAAAGGTTTTCAGGCTACATGATAGGTAAAAGCCACTTTTTTTCTAGATCGAATCAGCCTGGACAAACAAACAAACACTTGCCTGGGGAGATGCAGGTTAAAAACATTGTATAAAGATTATTTAGCAAGAATACAACCTTAGTTTTAAGCCGCTTGTTTAAAGCTTCATTCCACAGGTTAGTAGCATATGCAGGCTGTACTTGATTCCAAATTGTCATGGCACAAGCAATCTGTGTATCACGAAGCACCAAAATATCAAAATAAAAAAGAGGAAATGGCACTGAATTTTTTATGAAAGCAGCAAATTCTAGAAGTACAAACATTAAGCACTCCAGCTCCTACACCTTAGGAAACTTTGAGAAAATGTACATGTAATTGAACATTTGAACTTCTTACCTATGAGAACATTAATATGTTTTTCTGCAATTCTATTTGTTGGCACTCATGCTCCATAAAACAACCTTGAGGCTTTTTTGCCAAATAAGTTTGGTCTCAATTATAAAGCAATACTAAAGCCTACATATATACCCCTATACTATAAATTTTGTGGAGCATCTGATAATACACCTAAATTTTCATAAACAGCACTTACAGCTTGCAGATAATAATAAGCTTTTAACACCGATGGTTCTTCATGAGAAGGGTACAAAGACTCTCTATACCAAGTCCAATTAACATATTATTGCAATCCAGAAACCTAATACAACTCACTAAATCTCGATTATATTAAGCTTTAGTGTTATGTGTGTCTGTTTGTATCTCAAAATATTCAGAGGATATAAAGTTCTAGCATTGTGGTAATGATTGCAGGAATCAAAAGAACAAGAGCAAATATGCATTGAGAAGAGAATAATTGAAAAATAAACTTCAAAAGCAAGAAGAATGAAAATTTTCTTTGAATCAGAAATACTAGAGTGAAGATTCATTACCAGATTAGCATCAAAGTGTTTAGGGTAATTTTGATCTATTGTGTCTATCCAGCTAAATATTAAGTTATGATAACCATAACGTTCTCCATCCATGCTTGTAGCGTATTCCCAGGCAGCAGTCTCATTGAACTTGGCCCGGAGGTCTGCACGCAGAGGAAGCAATGCAATATGTGGATCGGAGTCGTCTTTTCTCAACTCAAACTCCCACCATTCATCCCAAGGTATGAGAGCAATAACATCTTCTCCCTGGAAATGAAAAGTACAAATATTTACAGGCGAAAAATAAGTTGTGCCTGAGTTATGCATGAAGTGCTATCAACTATGACAGTAATACAAAAATGACAATGTAGCATTTCTAGATCATGATTGAAAATGATAAATAGTGAACTTATATATTTCAAATCATATTGATATTGCTTAAGAAATGTTCCTCTCCATAGTGCTTCTTTCCTCCCAAAGAACATCTAATACAAAATTACTGAAATCAACTTCACTTGGAACACAAAATTATTCTTTTAACTATATTTGTTTTAAAGTCCTAAAGCTTCCATTTATGCTTCTGTACATACTAGTTACTATAAAAAGCACAATTATTACTTCAAAGTGAGAGTTAGCAGAGATTTACTACAGTTTAACCAGTCCCCGCCCTTAGCCAGATTCTAACATAGATGCAATATGGTTGAACAGTGAAACTACTAAAATACTGAGAACAAGTGCATCTCAATACATTTAAATCGCTACCTTGCCATTATCATGTCCAGATTCTGCCACCCATAGCTCTCCTTTGGGGTCCCTCAAACAAACGGCAGTATGACCAGCAAAAGAACCTGTTACCCACTTCTCGACAGTCTCAAAGCCAGCCCAGTGGCCTTTAATTTTTGATATTGCCAGAAAATCTCCAGAGTGTATATCATCAGTGGAAACACGTGCTACCCATGGATTAGAACGCTCCTCGAATCTAGCCTTCATATGTCTCTTGAGAAACTTAACATTTGCTTTCTCATCCCATCCAGTGTTTGTGAATAAGTGAAAGACTTCATTTAGTCCATTAAAGGGTACTAGCCATTTTGTTGACATGAGAAAAATTGAAACCCCTGTATTTTTTACCTGTCATGGAAAGTCTATAAGTGATAAGTCTAATAAAAAAGTGATGGTTAGAAACATTATCACCCTATGATTTCGTAAAGGTTATAGAATTTACTCACGTATTCTAACTCAGCTTCTGAAGCCCATTCGCCAAGCTTAACTTTATGATGACGAGAAAAGAAGAAGTAATCCCATTTCACACGATATGGGGTGGCAAAGACATAAACATCCAAACAGGTCCAGCTGCGTGCTTTGCTTACCTGTTCAATATAACAGTTATTGAAAAATGACATGAACACATTGAAAATTTTTGCAACAAATACTCAAATTTAATGATTAGACAGCAACACTGAGCTCAAAGATGAATCTGATCATCAGTTCATTGAAAAATTGCAACAAACACTTAGACTCTGTTTTGTAAAATAATTAACCTATCAGCCAATTTTGACTTATTTGACCACTATTAACTACAGCTAACAGCCATCTTACCAAACAAGCTTTAAAAAGAAATACACACAACTCCAAATTGATTTGAAGTACTAAAATTTCCGCAAACATTATTAGAGAAAATTGTGATCAAAATATGAAAACTGAAAGAAATTGATACCTTGATATGAAGAGTGCCTCCACCAAATGCACTTTTACTATTGTTGTTGAGCTCCACCCAAGCAGAGTTCCTGTGAAAGCAGGACCCTCTCCACTCCACAGTTCTGCTGCCTGAGGACGACGCAGCGGCCACAAAGGAGGGCAAGAGGTCCTCTGCATTGTCCAGAGAGTTGATGATAGGCCATGGGAGCTGCTGCGGCAACAGCGGAGCAATATCAGTGGGGCGAAACGGCAGCTTCAAGGCACGGCCGTGCGGTGCGAGGAACAAAGAAATGGCGAGGATTGTGATCAGGAAACGGGACCTCGAGAGAACTGCCATGGCCGGCGGAGAAGAGAGATACGACGACGAGGAGGCGAGACGGAGTGCATTTTATAGGCGGTTAAGCTCTCGCCTCTGCGTTTATTTTCTTCTTCATCCAAGTATTCACGTATTTTGGTACGGACTAGTACAATATTTATATTTTGGAGCTTTTTAAATTTTTTTTTTTAAATTTTTAAATTTTTTTTAATAAGAACAATACTTGTTATAATGGGTAAACCCAGCTAAGTAAAGTTGTGCAGCTGACTTGACTTTTTAGTTGTAGACTATCTAAATTTTGTACTGAAGCTTACCTTATGGTTGTAACCAATAGACATTTTATTTACAGAGAGTTCAACTTAAAATTTTGTAATTATTAAGTTAATTGTTGAACTAACTTTATTTGGTTGTCGTAATAAGCAATATTAGTTGTCTTAACTTTTTTGTAGTCATTGGCCGACTAGAATCACAAAATACTTGTTATAAGATAGATTTTCTATAAAAGTTGTTTATTAGCTTTTTTGGTTTGAGCATTTTAGTTATGAATAATTTAAGAGTTAATACCCAAAATTGTCCTCGACTATAGTGGTTTTTCTCAATTTTGTCCTAAACGACTTTGGTCTCATAAAGTTGTCCCAGACTTTTGTTTTATCGCTCAAAATTGTCCTATGTTTGTTAAGCTGTCAAAAGGGTGTTAAGTACAGGGGTAATATAGTCTATTTATATTAAATCTTCTCTTCCGGTCTCCTTCCTCTACTCACCGGTCTTCAGCAGCACGGCGGCAACACAGCAGCGACGAGCTCCAAAACTCCGATGTCAAGAAACAGTTCGTCGCGTGGCTTACGGCGGTGGACCAACCTAGCAGTAGATCAGCATAGGAAGAACGCCAACGACCTTCGTCTTCTCTCCTCTCCTCCCGATGCAGCAACATGACTGAACATGGATCTTCTCCGACGAACTCCATCTCCGGCGTAGGAGTCTTCACGACGACGAGAAACAGCAACAACTCCACTTCCAGCGAAGGACGTAAAGCGGCAGTGAGAAGGGATGGACGGCGAAGCTTGGTAAAATCAAAGGTGTGGTCTTTAACTGAAGATTGGATATTGATATGATGTTGATAATGGAGATGGTAATGAGGAGAATGAGCAAGTGGAATCTGTTGTTGGGAAAACTAGTAATCATAGTGAAAAAATTGATGAAAATCTTTGGGGACAGGGAAGAAGACGAACAAACTTCATTTCCTCTGGTTAATTATCAGACCTAAATATGAAATGACAATATTATCCCTGTACTTAACACTCTTTTGACGGCTTAACAAACGGAGGACAATTTTGAGCAGTAATACAAAAGTCTGGGACTACTTTATGAGACCAAAGTCGTTTAGGACAAAATTGAGAAAAATCACTATAGTCGAGGACAATTTTGGGTATTAACTCAATAATTTAAACTAATTTAGTGATTCATTATATTGCTTGTTAGGTCATAAAACAGGTTTCGTTCAAAATAATTATGAATTTTTTCATAAATTCAGAATGGTTTTATGTTGGCCACTTGGTTTAACACTCTAACACGTTTGCTTGAAAGAGATGATCTAAGTTGTCTAAGTACATTATATGTACATTATATGTATGTATTCTCAAAAAAAAAAGTACATTATATGTACGCTAATTAAAACTCAAAAACAAATTCATTAGGTTTGGGAAATATGTTTTTATTGGGTGTTGCAATTTTTTAAAAAATAATGATTACTTTTTTTTTTTTTTTTTGAAAATAAAGAAGCTAATTCATTAATCATAGGCTGAAACGTTTACAATAAAGATCAATGGAATGGTCAAACATTCCTTACAGTCAGACATAGAAACAACTTCCCTAACATAGAAAACTTGATTCGCAGACTGTTTCACAAATTTGAAGCCGAATTCTTTGAACGAACTTAAAGCTTCTTTAATGATTTGGTCAAACGTACCCAAGACTGACACTGGTTGAATAGTATTGCACACCACCTGAGTATCTATTTCCATTCTTCTATCCATTGACAATATCTCCATTGGGCTGAACTGCATATCATAGTTCATAGGAGTCTCTTTCTCATTGTCATGTTTGTCACCTAGGATGAGATTCACGTACGCTATGACTAGTTTTATAGTTTCACGCATTATGAAAAAAGAACTCGCCAAGTAAACGAGAGGAAGAAACTCGTCAAAACAACGAGAGGAAAAACACAAAAACTACAAACAAAATTAAACCAATAAAATAGCGGTGGAGATGGAGGAGAAAACCATGAATGCAGAAAAGACAATAAAGATGGACGCCGCCTAAGGTGGAGATAGCAGCAGGGGAAGATGATTGGACGACGCCTCCGATCTGCTTGCTTCACGGAGGCGGCGGCCGTGAAGGAAACAAAAGAGGAGAGAACAGTAGGGTTTAAAAAATAATGATTACTTAAATTAACAAAATTAAATAATTAGGCGTGTTTCTATATGGTACAATCAAAATATTTTATCTATAAGTGTACCGCCTTTTTTAAAAAACCTCGTGTTAAAAGTGTTGTGTTGTTAAAACTGTATTGGCAAGTTAGCATTAGACATGAATGGATAAATGTCATTGTAGTTCATGGTTTTGATTCCTTAGTTAGCAAGAATGCAGTATACCAAGTAGTACAATTATTTATCCTTTATTTATTTGTTTTCGTACATCTAATAAAAATAATAATAGTAAGCGACGTTTAGTTTGTAAAATTTGATATTACCTTACGTAATAGGATTATTCTCAAAAAGTAATGTAAACGTGATAATGTAAAATCATATTGTTTGTTCGGTTGGGATGACGGTGTATAGCATTAACATGTTTTTTTAGTGTTATGTGTGTCTGTTTGTATCTCAAAATATTCAGAGGATATAAAGTTCTAGCATTGTGGTAATGATTGCAGGAATCAAAAGAACAAGAGCAAATATGCATTGAGAAGAGAATAATTGAAAAATAAACTTCAAAAGCAAGAAGAATGCAATTTT
>CM008338.1:2893399-2904605 GCA_002525835.2 Ipomoea batatas | reverse complement strand
TGCTACATGTTATTCATGCACTGGGCGGATCGAGGGTCTAAGGTATAAGACGTATGCGTGTGGTGGGATACCTGATTATTAGCCAATAGCTATCAGGCCAAGCTCGGGTCATGTGTCATTGGTAAAGCGTATGTGTTTTTAAGGGCTAACTCTAGGGTTCGGGACCGAGCGCAAAAAGATAGGAACTAGAGCTTCTTTAGCCAATGAGGAAAGTAATCTTTAGGTCATGTCGGACAATACTCTTTTGGGATCAGGTTAGGAAAGGATCCTTACTGCTGGAGTATTCGGATCCGATCGGACACTAATTAGTACATGCATGCGTTAAATATATTATCCGATTATAGCATGTGATATATGTTCTAGAAATGTTTTTTTTTAATGAATTTATCTCATAATGTGTACTTGTTCCTAGATTGCAATAAAATTAGTTATTCATGAATTAGTCAATCATTACCACCAATTTGACTTTAATAACAAATTGAATGATAATGAATTTCGGGTCAACTAAAAATATAAACTAATAATTGAATGACATTAAATTTATATTTTTATATATTATATGTTCGATCAACACAAATGTAAGCACACACTAAGTTACTAGCAGAATATAATTAAAACACAAAACCTAACAATTCATTTTAAAACAACTAATGAATTATGATTGTTGTTGATCATATTACATATATGATATGTTGAGATTATTTATTTTTGATCTATTAATTCCAATATAGTTGATAGATTTTATCTCCCTTGGTTAGAATATTGGTTTTGGGCTGTGTTTTGATGATTAGGCCATGATCTTGTTAGTAATAGTTCATTTGGTCAATAAAATTTTGGTTGGGTTTTTACTATAAATTTTCATCACCATTTCGAGAAAAAAAAAAAAAAACACCAAAAGTTTAGTTAATGTTACTAACCAAAACTAATAATAAATTATATTTTAATTACATCAAGTAAATAAATTAATTAATTAATAAGACATTATTATTATTATTATTATTATTATTATTCATTAAATAAATCCTTTTATTTATAAAAGTAATGCATTAGCCTTTTGAGTTTTTATCACCCAAAAAAATGATTTTTTTCTTTATTAATAAATTTTTATTAAATATGATCCGATGACATAACATGATATATGTGTAGAAAACGTCATATTTTCTTTTGTCTCGTAATGTTTATTTCCTACATTACAATAAAATTGGCTACCATTGAATTAGTCACTCATACCATAATTTTAAAATGGAATTTATGCCTCGAAATGATTAACTGAGGAGGTAGAATATGATTTTTGCATTAGAATGTCATCACTCATCATCAGTTCAATTTTTGTCAGCACACTCTTGGTAAGTGGTAACATAAAAATTATATCAATTTTTTTAAATTTAATATTTAAAAAAAAATCCCACTACATTTTTTAAAGGGTAAAATTTATAAAATACGTTGAGTGCATACATTTATAAAAAAAAAATTTAATATATTATTTATTTTAACAGTACAGTGCACACAATTAATTTAAAACCTACAAAAACTAAAAACAATAAATTGCTTAAACAAATAATATTTCCTTCCAACAAGACAAAACATATGCAAATATGTTATTGTTTAGTCTAAAATTATCATGAAGTACATTTTTACTAAAAAAAAAAAAAAATTACCTAAGATGCCCTCACATAAGATTTATTCGTTATTACATGAATAAGTTTTGTTTGAGATCATCTTGTGTGAGACGTGCAGTGTAATACTTTTAGTTAAAGTGTAATATAATGATTACAAGAAAGACATAAACATTTAGGTCGGACACTCGGACATCGAACCTTATGTGGAGTTAGACAATGAGTTTGACTAAGTGGTGCGCAAGGTATGTGGATTATGTGCTTACACGAGGTCTATGAGACTTTTGCCTTCAATTTATTTACAGTACATAAACTATTAATTACATGAACATAATAGGTCAAATAGCAAGTAAAAATGAGTTCTTGAAAATTTCATTAGAATAGAAATTCAAGTAGATGAACAAAAAAAATGATGTCAAGTAAAAATTGGTAGATGGTAATGTTTGTATAAAAGATAAAGATGATCAAAACTATGATATTACACAGCATCCCTATTTCTATGTTGATCAGAACTGTCCAAGCTAGCTTATTTGTTCATATAAAAGATATAAAAGGTGATATTATATTACACATCACTTACATATCCATATCTTGAACGGGACTTGAACTCCCCTGGCTACTGGCTATGCTCTCTTCATCTTCTTCACCGGCGTCCCCCTGCGGCGGCGGCGCGTTGAGATCAAAACCAAAACCTGGCGGCGGCGCGTTGAGATCAAAACCGGGCGGCAGCGGCGCGTTGAGACCAATTAAAGAAGCCGCCGCCGTTTCTTCCCTTTCTTGCTCTTTGCCTCCTTTGGCTTCATTCGGCTCCGGCTTGGGTGGCTGTGGGCCTGATCCTCTTTTCCTTCTCCCCAACCCACAAAAAAGTGTAGAGCCGTCTTTACGCCGCCTTTCTTCTTGATCATCCCCTCCACCACTTGGATTCTTCTTCGGCTTGCACGTCCACATTTCTTGGCTTGCACGAAACAATATAATGCAACGCAGAAATTTCTAACTCAAGAACTGGGAATTTGGGAGGGGTGAAGAGAATTTCAGAAAAATATATAATAACAAATTTATACAAAATATTGGAGGGAAGAAAATCCGTTGATGTGGAAGAGTAAGGAGTAGTTAAGAGTTCATGTTACTCGCCAAAACTAATAACGAACTAACCTAACACATTATATTTTAGGTAAAATCAATATTAATCAACATTATTATTATTATTAATTAAATAGTTAATTAAATTAAAGACTTTTATTTATAAAATTAATATAATGCATTATTGCTATTTTGAGTTTAGTTATTACCAACATATTGGAAAAAATTTCAATATTAATCAATTTTTGTTAAATATTAATATTTTTTTTTGAAAATAGTTAAATATTAATATTTGATACTGTTAATATATATGAATATGTAGTTTGGAGAATGGTTGCTCGGGAAAACAAGATAAAGGCGTCAGAGGCTCCCGAGCTTAGAAGTATTCTATTAAGAGAATTTGAAAAAAAATTATTGTACAGGTGTGCGGAGTATTTATAGGATATGTGGGAGGGACACATGTCGGGGGGTGGACTGAGGGTCCAAGGTAATGCGTCCACATGTGGTGGGATACCTGATTAATTAGCCAATAACTATCATGCTCGGATCACGTGTCACTAGTAAAGTGTGCCTTTTAAGGCCTAGCTCTAGGATTTGGGACCAAGGTCAATCACTCATGTCAGGGCCGAGCGCAAAAAGGTAGGAACATGAGTTTCTTTAGCTAATCAGGGAAGTAATCTTTAGGTCGGGTCGGTCAATATGTACTCCTTTAGGGTCGGAAAGGATCCTTATTGCAGGGATAGTTGAATCCGATCGGACCCTTAATACGTGCATGTCGGTATAATATGGTATATTTCCTATCAAATATATTATACGATTATAGCATGTGATGTATGTTTTAGAAATATTTTTTTTTCTTCATGAATTTATCTCATCATAATGTGTACTTCCATTCCTACATTGCAATAAAATTAGCTATTCATGAATTAGTCAATTATTATTATGAATTTGACTTTAATAACAAATTGAATGATGATAGATATTGGGTCAACTAAAAATATAAACTAGTAATTAAATTGCACATTTATATTTTTATATATTATATGTTCAACACAAATGCAAGCACACACTACTAGTATAGCAGAATATAATTAAAACACAAACCTAACAATTCATTTTAAGACAACTAATGAATTAATGATTGTTCTTGATCATATATGATATGTTGAGATTATTTATTTTTGATCTATTAATTCCAATATAGTTGATAGATTTTATCTCTCTTGGGTAGAGTATTGGTTTTGGGCTGTGTTTTGATGATTAGGCCACATGATCTTATTAGCAATAGTTGATTTGGTCAATAAATTTTTGGTTGGATTTTTACTAACTAAAATTTTCACCATTTTGAGAAAAAAAAAACACCAAAAGTTTAGTTAATGCTACTAACCAAAACTAATAATGAATTATATTTTACATCAAATAAATTATTTAATTAATTAATGATGCATTATTATTATTATTCATTAAATTAAATACTTTTATTTATAAAAGTAATGCATTGGCTTTCTTTTTAGTTTTTATCATCAAAAAAAAAAAAAAGATTTTGTTTAATACCATCTCGAGTGAGACGTGTAATACTTTTAGTTAAAAATGTAATGCTTTTCAAGTAAGACATAAACTTAGGTTGGATCTACCAAAAAATAAACTTAGGTTGGACATTAAATTTGATGTGGAGTTAGGCAATGAGCTTGACTAAGAGGTACGCGAGATCTATGTTGTATGACATTCACAATACTTAAATCAGAACGCTACAACATGAAACAACAAATCATAATGTTAATATATATAATAAACTAAACCCAAAAGTCTTTGATTATAAAAACATAGTGTACCATTTGATCCATGACTCCTTATATATATGAAAAGAAATAAATAAATTAAACTAATGATAATTTCAGAGATTAGAGTTCAAAATTAATTAACTTTATTCATGTCCAAAATTAATTTAAGTA
The DNA here is from genome assembly GCA_002525835.2 of Ipomoea batatas. Taxonomy (NCBI): domain Eukaryota; kingdom Viridiplantae; phylum Streptophyta; class Magnoliopsida; order Solanales; family Convolvulaceae; genus Ipomoea; species Ipomoea batatas. The sequence continues at coordinate 2,899,957 of CM008338.1, read as the reverse complement.
GATAAACAAAAAGATGTAATTGTTATAGTATGGACTAGGGTCCATCTTGTATTATGAATCTTGATAAAAAAAAAAATTATGTGTTTATAGTTGATTTATTCCGTACATGTCGTTAATGGTTTATGTGCCTGTAAATAAATTAAATGCACATAACATATATATTAACTACGAACGCCAAGGGCCTTGTGGTCCAGTGGCATCCAACTGTCCAAGCTAGCTTATATGTTTACAGATTACAGATTCAGAATATATATGTCAACCGCAGGTAAAAATGGGCTCTTGAAAATTTTATTACCACAGAAATTCAAGTAAAAATTGCAAAATGCTAATGTTTGTGTAAAAGATAAAGGTGATCAAAACTAGGATATTACAAAAATGTCACTATTTCCATGTTGATCAGAACTGTCCAAGCTAGCTTATATGTTTATATAAAAGATATAAAAGGTGATTGTGAGAGGAGCCAAAACTAAGATATTACTCAGCACTTACAAACTAAGAGTTCTCTTCATCTTCTTCAGCGGATATTATATGTTCTGTTCATCTTCTTCAGCGGCCGCCGGCGGCGCCGCCGCCACCTCAGGCGGCTCTCCTCCGCCGTGAATTTGTTGGTCATCATCTTCCTCCGGCGGCGGCGGCTCGTTGAGATCAAAAGCGGCAGGTACCTTCTCGTCACGGGCATCCTCATCAGCTCGGTTATTGAAATGAGCATCCTCATCATCAGCTCGGTCCTCCAAATGGGCATCCTCATCAGCCCGGTTCTTCAAATGGGCATCCTCATCATCAGCTCGGTCCGTTAAATGGGCATCCTCATCAGCCCGATTCTTGAAATGGGCATCCTCATCATCAGCCCGGTTCTTCGAATGGGCATTCCCATCATCAGCTCGGTCCGTGAAATGGGCATTCTCATCAGCCCGGTTCTTCAAATGGGCATCCTCATCATCAGCTGGGTTCTTGAAATGGGCATCCTCATCAGCCGCCGCCGGCGACAATTCTTTGTTCTCGCCGGCGACGGCGTCTTCATCCATCTCCGGCTGGGCCCTGGGAGATCGTTTCTTCTTTCCCCCCCACCCAGCACAAAAAAGATAATAGACATATCTACGCCTTTTTTCGTCTTCTTCATCCCCTCCACCACTTAGATTCTTCCCATTGAACGCCCACAGTTTTTCCATCAAACAATGCACAAATTTCAACTCAAGAATTGGGATTTGGGAGGGGTGAACACAATTTCAGAAAACTAACAAATTTATACAAAATATTGGAGGGAACAAAATCCGTTGATCTGGAAGACTAAGGAGTAGTTGGAGTTAATGGTACTCGCCAAAACGCATTCTATTTTACATAAAAATAAATTATTTAATTAATTAACGGAGAATTATTATTATTTATTAAATTAAAGACTTTTTTGTTTTATAAATTTAATATAATGCATTACCATTTTGAGTTTTTATTTTTACTAATTACATGGGAAAAATTTCAATATTAATCAATATTTGTTAAATACTAATATATTATCGGGTAATAACATGTGATATGTGTTTTAGAAATAATGTTTTTTTTCTTCATGAATTTATCTCATAATGTGTACTTCATACATTATACTAAAAGTGACTATTCATGAATTACTCAATCATTACCATGAGTTTGACTTGAATAACAAATTCAATGATTAATTTGGATCAACTAAAAATATAAACTAATAATTGAATTACACATTTATATTTGTATAATTCAACACAAATGCATAACTAGCATAATATTATTAAAACACAAAACCTAACAATTCATCAATTTAAAACAACTAATGAATCAATGATTGTTGTTGATCATATATGATATATATGTTGAGTTTATTTATTTTTGATCTATTAATTCCAATATACTCCGTAATTGACAGATTTTATCTCTTGTCTCTTGGGTAGAATATAGGTATCGGGTTGTTTTTTTTTTATGTTTGGGCCATGAAATTTTTTTTGTTGAAGAAATAGTTTATTTGGATTAGTACTCTCAAAGTGGCCGAAGCCCATGGGCTAGCTCGCACGCACTTTGGGGCAAGTTAGTGTTACAAAAAAGATGACCCGCGAATGACCATGCCCAACGGGTCTGGCCCGCAAAGTAACCCACGTGGGTTGCGGGCTTAGCCCTATTTTGAAATATATATACATTGTGTGTTATGCCCGCGGACTAGGGTCAGAGTTCATGCAACCCTAGCCTGCTCCTGCGGTCAGAGTTCATATATATATATATAACAAAAGCCTGCAGGGCCCGCCAACTCGCATGGAGCGAGCTAGGGTTGCATGAATCATGACCCTGACCTGCAGGCCTAACGGTCTGGTCCGCGAAAACCCGTCAGAAATTGTGCATGTTGTATGACGGGTCAACCCGCTTTGATAGTAGTACTTTGAATTTGGTTGGATTTTTATTAATAAAAATGTTCACCATTTAAAATAAAAAACAATTAATTAACTACCTTATATATTATCGTAAATAATACGAATAAAAATGTGACACATTATTTCATATCAAACTTCAATTCAAACATTATTTAAGCTAGCTAGTATTACAAGCCTTCAATCAGCATATTGCTATTCTGCTGCACTCACGAAGTGAAATGCCAGATTTACCCTTTATTTGCTATTCTCCATTGTAGTCAATTAAATCTCTCACTCCTCCATCATCATCCTCTCTCGCCTTCTGCAAGAAGCAATATACATCCACAAATCAATATTTTCAATGACTAAAATTGCGGGTCTCGAGGATAATCTGTAAGAGTTCAAGTCTCTGATTAAATTAGAAGAAACTCGCGTCTTTTTATTTACGCCCTCCTGAATCTTGTACTTTCAAAAGATAAGATTGTGACACAAAGGCTATATTTTGTTAAGGACTAGGCTAATATGTAGTGCCTTTTATTCTATTAATGATTGATCCGATGTTTGGTTTGAATTCTTAACATAACACTTAAAATAGGTTAGAAATGATCGTTTAACTCATATGTATTTACACTAAAAAGATTGATATACTTACCTAGATTCGTTGCTAATGAATTTAGAGTCAAGTGGAGTCGGACTCTATATTCCAGAGACTTTATAGTCTATCAGCATGAATTTGTGAGACTGTGACAGTCGTATTCTTTCCGAGGATCGAAAAGATTCACATACAAAGGATATATATGTGTGGGAGTTGGTCCATGAGGATAGTGACAACTAGAGCCCCTTCAATGCTCCATGGTGTATAGGTGTATGACTATATAAGTGATTCTTTGACTCTATAATGGAGTAATGGAATTAGGACCAGCAAAGAAGATGCAAGTACCAAAAATAGGAATATGCTTTGCCAGTGTGGCCTAGTGCCACTTTAAATTGTGACAACAAAATTGTGCAATGTCCTCTCCTAGTACCATCAAAGCATCTTTACATCATTACATGTAATGTTTCTCTTATGTTTTTTTCTTTTTTCTAATCTCCCAGATTGCCTAATGCCCATGCCACTTTTGATTCTTTTTATCCTCTTTGTTTCATTCCATCCACCAAAGTTTCAATCTCTATGGAATCCATGTTTAGGGTTCCCACCTGATTCGATTCTCCCCTACAATTTATAGGCAAAATTCGATTTTCCCCTACGATTTATAGGCAAAATTCTTCCCCCGTTATCATCCTGTAGGGACGAGAATGGGGCTCCATCACCTCTTATTTACGCGCATAATTCTTTCCATATATCACGAAAACCTTTACAGATGGCAATGGAGTAGGAACAAAAATCCCACAACCAACGACCACGAGGAGATTCCAATGCTTAGACTTTGTCTTCATGGGCAATGAGAATATATGCCAAAGCTTAGCTATAGTCCTAGTCCCAAAAAACAATCCTAGTACTATAATCTAGGATGTAACAGTGCAACATAGAACATGTGAACCCCTCTACATTGTTATGCTTGTGTTGAGAACTTGATATTCAAATCGAAAATCACAGAATCTTGATGCAAGAGCAGTTGACAGATGATGCAGGAGTAGAAAATAATTCACTCATAAGAAAGAAGCACAGAAGTGCATAAATGATAGGTTCAAGGGGGAAGAGAGTACCAGAAGTCAGTACAACCCGGAATGCTAAAAACAAGGGGTAGAGCAAACAAAATCACCAAAGAGTAGCACTACAAACAATGCAAATGAGAAAACAGAGAAACACCCAAACAAAGTTAATAGCACCAAATAACGCATCCTAACAAGAAATGAAATCTCAAGCTTATATGCCCTGTTTCTTCTTTTTTTTTTCTTTTTTTTTTTTGGTTTTGATTTTTTCTTTTTTTACTTCTAACGATTAAATTCGGGATTGATCAGGTTCTCACTTGGCCATCATGACCTTGACGAATTCCTCATAGTTAATCTGGCCATCCCCATCCACATCAGCTTCACGGATCATCTCATCAACCTCTTCATCAGTGAGCTTCTCGCCTAGGTTTGTCATGACATGGCGAAGCTCAGCTGCAGAGATGAACCCATTCTGATCCTTGTCAAACACACGGAAAGCTTCTTTCAGCTCCTCCTCAGAGTCGGTATCCTTCATCTTGCGAGCCATGAGGTTAAGGAACTCTGGAAAGTCAATTGTCCCATTTCCATCAGCATCAACTTCATTGATCATGTCCTGAAGCTCAGCCTCAGTAGGATTCTGTCCCAACGACCGCATGACCGTTCCAAGCTCCTTGGTAGTAATGCATCCTACACCAAATTTATAAACAATCACATGAAGCTTGAAAAACATATGGCCCTGCTCATCCCTTATGTTGCAATTAGGTCAATAATAAAATATGTTCTGGAAAATAGACATCAAAGGTCATTCTTTTAAAGAAAAGGCAAGCAGGCTTTGCTTTTACAGGAAGGTGAAGCAGCATTCTAACACATTGCAGACCAACAAAACAGAAGTGCTCCAACAATTTTGGTGTCCAGATGCACATTTGGAATTATGATACAAATGAAGAAATGTATCATTGCATTTGTTTGTAGCACAAACTATCCATAAAAAGGTCACCGCAATTCCTCACTGAATTCAATTAGAAAAATCTAAAACAAATTTAATCACTCCATCCCTCATATAAAGAAATGAAATTTAATCCCATGAATACAAAAAAAAATTCAAAGATTTCAGGGAAACAAATAAAATGCTAGAGGTTGATTATGGTTTACTATTCCCAAGCATAGTTAAGTGCAAAACTCACTCAATACAAAAATCACATTTCCACAAGAATCATAGTGAAATCTGATCCAAGATAACACTGAACACAACTGCGCATTCATGTGCACAATCTAACTTCTCTATTCATCAAAATCAAAACTTTCAAAGATAATCACACAATTTAGACATCCTTATGGGATATCAACAGAGCTTATCTATCATCATTAAAAAAAATACGGAACAAATCATCAAGCATTAACAAAACCGAATCAAATCAAATCAATCACCCGAGAACAGTTTAAAGGTCACCGTGGATGCGGATCACAAAATCCCAGCTCATAAATCAAGCAATCACACATCAGAATCCGATAACAATCAACAAATCCCAACAAATAAGAGCAAAACATTTCAAAACAATAATCAACAACGAATAAGTGTTTAGATCAGAGACTGTGATATCAGAATCCCGACAATATATTTCGATTGTGCGTATTAAAAGGAATAGCTGACCATCTCCGTCCTTGTCGAATAGGCTGAAGGCTTCCTTGAACTCAGAGATCTGATGGTCGGTGAGCTGATCCGCCATTGTGAGAGGGAGAGCGAAGAGAAATTGGGAGCAGAAAAATCAAAGGGAAAGAGACGAAGAAGAAGAGAAGAAAAAAGAGAAAGTGTTATGTGTCAACGAAGAAGCTTTGGGGCGAATGGGCTGTTATTAATAATAAAATAATTATAAAGACAGCAAAAGAGTGAGGCATCTGATGCTTTTTTCTTTTACTTTTCTTAGATTAATTTCAAATATTTGATTTCTGAGAAAGACCGTAATCAGTATTTGTGATAAAACTTAATTTTTAAGCTTAGATTTTTTCTTTTTGATACTACACTCCCATCATCCATGTAGGAGTGTAAACCAAGATACCGGGTGTCACTACTCCCACTAGACAACAATGTCTTTGGCATATTTAAGAAGAAACTCTCACATTTATTGATCTGTTGTGATAAGTTTTATTTTGGTGTATATTGTGAGAGTTTATACACAAATTAATCATTGATTATAATGAATTTCTCAACAACGAACACGGTTGGTGTGAGTGTCAATGCACTATTATCCTTTAAGAAAGGTCGGAAGTTCAAACCCTCTATTGTATGGAAAAACCAATATGACTAGCCCCTTAATTGGCCGAGTCGGTGTGAACGGGGATTAGGTTAAGTATGGTACAGACATCTAGTGACATAATAAACAAAAATATGCAATTTTACTACATAGAGTACATAATTCATGGTTCTGTAAGGGGCCTGATCGGTACTAATGAGTATTAGTTTGAGTGTGGTATGGACATCTCGTGGCCTAAAAATTTAAAAAAAAAAAAAAAAAAAAAAAAAAAAAAAAAAAAAAAA
>CM008338.1:2874731-2893342 GCA_002525835.2 Ipomoea batatas | reverse complement strand
AAAAAAAAAAACAAAAAAAAAAAAAACAGGCAATTCGACTACATAAAGTACATAATTCATGGTCCAATATACAAAATTTGACTTCATACCAAAAAATAGTAAATTTCTCAATGTATTTATATGTAAATGTCTTTTTTGTGATTAATTGGATATTAGCCTTTGTTGTTTTACATAATTGACTCATGTGTTAAGATAGTTTGAAAATTTTATTTCGATTAATATTCAATTTAGTCATAAGCTATATTGGTTTACCCTATTGAGTAATCGATTATAGTGATTTTACTAAATTTAGTCATTGACTAGAGTTTTCTTAATTTAGTCATTAATTTTAACCGTCGATGGCTTAGTTAGGTAAAATCATCGAAGTTAAGGAGCTAATTAAACATACAATATTTATAATTAAATTAAAAAAATATTATAATTGATGACTAAATTAAGTATTAACCCTATATTTTGATAGGATAATGCTCCGTTATGTGGAAATATGGAAAACATATGAGTTAGAATAAAAGAGATGCTACAAATTCTCATGTATTGAAAAATAATTATTAAGGATTTGGTTTTAGGCCCAACAAACTATTAAGCCCAGAAATCGCTTTCTTCTTCTCCTGATCCAAATAGCTTAAAAGCCCATAACGGCCTATTTAGGAAAATTTATTTTTTTTTATTTCCGTACCATTAAGCAGCGAGTTAATACCTCCATTGGTCCTCCGAGTATTAGCGATATACCAGCGGTGGTCCCTCGTCTTTAAAACGACCAGGAGTCGTCCTCTATCTTTTTCAAAATAACCACCTGTGGTCCTCCGTTAGATTTGCTGTCAAATGGGCATTAAATGTGAGGGCAAACCTGTCATTTCACCTGTATTATCTATGGTTCTCTTTTAACGCCCTCACATTAACTAAGTAGATAGTCAGAATTAAACCTCAAAATCATGAGTATTGCAAACAAAATAAATAACTAAAAAAAAAATCTTTTAAAAACGAGAGAACTTCATAACAGCTAATCAAAATTGTGGATTGTCATGGTACATAACTCAATTCAACGAAAGTAAATATACAAAAATGCAATACCAATAATAATTTAGAAACGTAAAGTGAGTATGACGAATTTTACCATTATCGTATAATTTAAAAGATAAAAATGTAATTTTCCTTTTTTTTTTTTTGACACAAAATGCAATTTTCCTTAAATAACGTCTCTTTTACTATTGTTAGGCACGAGAATCTCACGTGCAATTCACTGGCCCAGTCATCGCGATGCCCTCGTGAAATCTAAATACGAATTCAGAATCCGTCGAAAGAATCTCATCCGTTGCATTCTCAAGTACAAAAGGAAGATTCCGTAAGGGTTAACTTTGCCGTCAAAAACCCTAACGCCGTCATAGCTCGTACGTCACGAGGTTTCGGTAGGGAGTAAATAACCGTGCCCTCAACCAATGTGGACCCCAATAAGCCACAAGAGATAAGATCGTAACAACTAACCATACACGTACGGATAAGGCATTCCAGTAAAAGAATAGGGGCAAAACCGGAAGAGAGCATTAAATGGGGACATACTGGGCATATGCTCTATAAACGAGGCAGACAACATAAAAAGATGACTCCATTGTCTTATAAGTTATAACTCGAAGTGATTATTTTTATTTTTATTTTTGCTTCAAGTCACAAACTTACGTGAACAGATTTAACTGTAAGAGATATCTTTTAAGTCTGTATCATATTTAGAATAATTTATATTTATATTGGATCAGCTCAATTAAATGACAGAGTATTGGTCATATTAATTTTTCTATACAATAAAAGGTTTAAACTCATAACTTCTCTTGAGGGGATACAAGTGTACATTACTCACGTCAATCAAGTTAGTTAAAAGTGATTTTTAATAAAATAAAGAAAAAAGGGAACTCCATAATTTAATATTGTATTTAGGAATACTTAAATTTTAATATACTTATTAAATATTTTAATTCCTCGATGATGACAAAGAAAGGCTAAATAGTAATGAGACATCATGGTAGGGTAGTTACTGACTGATGTTTCTATATTATGTTTACTGGACTATTATAATGTCTCCACGGAATATTATATTCTATGCACAAATTTATTATATTTTTGTTTATGATAAAAATTTGTAGTTATTATTTAATGATGTGTATAAATTTTATTTTTGTAATAATTCACAAATCAGATATGAGATGTATATTATTTTATTTAAATATTGTGCAATGGATTCGACTAACAATATGGTAAAAGTCAAATGTATGACCTTATAATATAGTAATCATACTTCACTTATTTACCACATCTTTTGGAAGTTTTATTTTTTGTTTTTGGTAACAGTACAAACTCGCTGTCACTATTCGAGAATATGCACAAAGATATTAACAATAATCAAAATTGTGATAACCCATTGGGGTAGCTTAAGTGGTAAGTGAGCTCTCTTTGTGGGGAGGATTTCGGGAGAATCCGGGTTCAGCTCCCACGAGTGATGATTCCCCCTGGGCCAGCTCTCGTGCCTCCCGGAGCGAACATGTGTGGACCCCGGATCGTGATATTCTAAATTTATAATGTGATAATCATGCTCCATTCACTTATATGTCCCTTTTGGAGCTCTATGCAGGGTGTGTTTGTAAGAACAATTAGAGCAACACACAATGTTGTGTTGATAGGTTACACTGTAATTAATTATTTAGAGTGATATAAGATGTTGTGTGGATAGTTTATATGTTCAATTTTATTTTATTTTTTCATTTCTGTAACTAATTTAAACACTGCGTTAAAAATGAATGAAGATTTGTAATATATATTTGTAAATTTTAAATAAATAAATAAATAACTTGTATTTTGAGATTAGATATTTTTGAATGGGAGGGTTGGAATGTGAAAATTGTAATTTTAAATTTTAAATGCTTAAAATATTGTATTATATTTTAATAAATAATTTTAAATCCCTCATCATATGTGCACCCAATTTATCAAATTAGGTATTAACAAAACCCGATTGAATTTATACGCTAGTAAATATGGATGTAATTTTGAGGAGTTAATTCCATTTAGGATAATAGTTTTATAGGTGATCATCCACTTTTAGTCATTTTTTTATTAAGAACATTTTTTGTTTTGTTTTTTTTTTTAATACTATTGACCCTGTTACATGTAGTATCTGTTCATATACTTTTCTCAACCTACTGAAGCCCAACAAAGTAAACATTGCCCCCACTGAAGCTCGAACCCATGACCTCCCACTTGGAAGAATCACTTCATGCCGCTTGACCACAAGGCTTATTTGGTTATAGTATTATTATGAAACGGCCGTTTTTGGTATTTCGTCAACAAATCGTTGAAATGTCTTTAAATACACATACGTTTAGATGTTTTTTATACAAAGTATGTTGGCCCACTATATTTTTTATATTATTTTTGTTTTTTTGAAAAAAATTATAATTGAAGACATAAATGTCATTATATTTAACGATATTTATACTGTTTTGTTGATAGAGTACAAAAAATGGTAATGTCACAATAATACTAGAATCAAAAGTGAATTTTCGAATAGAAAAATAATTAAAAATAAATTGTCACATATAAATCTAATAAAAAAATAGAATTAATTCTAATTTTTTAAATTGACTTTAACAAATTAAATACAAATTCATCAAATACGTTACGGGCTCATCCCTAATACTACGTAAGTGGTAAAAAAATAGAATTAATTCTAATTGTTTAAATTGACTTTAACAAATTAAATACAAATTCATCAAATTCGTTACGGGCTCACCCCTAATAAGTGGTGTGTGTTTGCACCCACTCACACATGACATTTATTATCTGATTAAAAATATATCCTCTCTAATCTTTTATCTTATTTTTATTATTTTATACCCATATTAGAGATGTCCTAATACGATGATATACCTAATACTATATATATGCATAGGTGTCGATAACTCAAAAAAAAAAANTGATCAAAACTATGATATTACACAGCATCCCTATTTCTATGTTGATCAGAACTGTCCAAGCTAGCTTATATGTTCATATAAAAGATATAAAAGCTAAGGTAATATTATATTACACATCACTTACATATCCATATCTTGAACGGGACTTGAACTCCCCTGGCTACTGGCTATGCTCTCTACATCTTCTTCACCGGCGACCCCCGGCGGCAGCGGCGCGTTGAGATCAAAACCTGGCGGCGGTGCGTTGAGATCAAAACCCGGCGGCGGCGCGTTGAGATCAAAACCAAAACCTGGCGGCGGCGCGTTGAGATCAAAACCGGGCGGCAGCGGCGCGTTGAGACCAATTAAAGAAGCCGCCGCCGCCGTTTCTTCCCTTTCTTGCTCTTTGCCTCCTTTGGCTTCATTCGGCTCCGGCTTGGGTGGCTGTGGGCCTAATCCTCTTTTCCTTCTCCCCAACCCACAAAAAAGTCTAGAATGGTCTTTACGCCGCCTTTCTTCTTGATCATCCCCTCCACCACTTGGATTCTTCTTCGGCTTGCACGTCCACATTTCTTGGCTTGCACGAAACAATGCAACGCAGAAATTTCTAACTCAAGAACTGGGAATTGGGAGGGGTGAAGAGAATTTCAGAAAAATATATAACAAATTTATTTTAAAAAAAATTGGTGGGAAGAAAATCCGTTGATGTGGAAGAGTAAGGAGTAGTTAGAGTTAATGTTACTCGCCAAAACTGATAACGAACTAACCTAACACATTATACTTTAGGTAAAATAAATTATTTAATTAATGAATGGATAATTATTAATAATATTGTTAGTATTATATTAATTAAAGTAATGAATTTTATCTATAAAATTAATATAATGCGTTACCATTTTTAGGTTTTTTTAACGAACATTGGAAAAAAATAAATATTAATCAATTTTTGTTAAATATTACTCTGTAATATATTATCTGATTATAACTCTGTAATACCTAATAAGGAACGCATAATATTTTACATAAAAATAAATTACTTAATTAATGAATGGAGAATTATTATTATTATATTATTATTATTATTAATTAAATTAAGAATTTTATTTATAAAATTAATATAATGCATTGCCATTTTGAGTTTAGTTATTACCAACATATTGGAAAAAAATTCAATATTAATCCAATGTTTTGTTAAATATTAATATATTTTTAGAAAATAGTTAAATATTAATATTTGATACTGTTAATATATATGAATATGTAGTTTGGGGAATGGTTGCTCGGGAAAACAAGATAAAGGCGTCAGAGACTCCCGAGCTTAGAAGTATTCTATTAAGAGAATTTGGAAAAAATCCATTGTACAGGCGTGCGGAGTATTTATAGGATATGTGGAATGAGGCATTATTATTATTATTCATTAAATTAAATACTTTTATTTATAAAAGTAATGCATTGGTTTTCTTTTTAGTTTTTATCATAAAAAAAAAAAAAGGAATTTGTTTAATACCATCTCGAGTGAGACGTGTAATACTTTTAGTTAAAAATGTAATGCTTTTCAAGTAAGACATAAACTTAGGTCGGACATTAAATTTGATGTGGAGTTAGGCAATAAGCTCGACTAAGAGGTACGCGAGATCTATGTTGTATGACATTCACAATACTTAAAGACCAATGTTGTATGACATTCACAATACTTAAATCAGAACGCTACAACATGAAACAACAAATCATAATGTTAATATATATAATAAATTAAACCCAAAAGTCTTTGATTATAAAAATATAGTGTACCATTTAATCCATGACTCCTTATATATATGAAAAGAAATAAATAAATAAAACTAACGATAATTTCAGAGATCAGAGTTCAAAATTAATTAACTTTATTCATGTCCAAAATTAATTTAAGTAGATGAACAAAAAGATGTAATTGTTATACTATGGACAGGGTTCCATTTTGTAATATGGATCTTGATAAAAAAAAAATTATGTGTCTATAATTGATTTATTATGTGCATGTCGTTAATAGTTTTTGTGTCGTCTGTAAATAAATTAAATGCACATAACATACATATATATTAACTACGAACAAAGAAAATAGTAACTACAAACACATAAAATGTTAACTGCATATACAAATTAAAATAAGTTAACTGCAGATATACATAATATATTACTATGTTGATCAGATCCAACTGTCCAAGCTAGCTTATATGTTTACAGATTCAGAATATATATATGTCAACCGCAGGTAAAAATGAGCTCTTGAAAATTTTATTACCACAGAAATTCAAGTAGATACAAAAAAAATGGTGTCAAGTAAAAATTGCAAAATGCTAATGTTTGTATATAAAAGATAAAAGGTGATCAAAACTAGGATATTACACAAATATCCCTATTTCCATGTTGATCAGAACTGTCCAAGCTAGCTTATATGTTTATATAAAAGATAAAAGAGGACTGAAACTAGCTAGATATATAGGATATTACACAGCACATACCCTATTTGTATTTTGATCAGAACTGTCCAATCTAGCTTATATATGTTTATATAAGAGATATAAAAGGTGATTGTGAGAGGAGCCAAAACTAAGATATTACTCAGCACTTACGAACTAAGAGTTCTCTTCATCTTCTTCAGCGGATATTATATGTTCTGTTCATCTTCTTCAGCGGCCGCCGCCACCTCAGGCGGCTCTCCTCCGCCGTGAATTTGTTGGTCATCATCTTCCTCCGGCGGCGGCGGCTCGTTGAGATCAAAAGCGGCAGGTACCTTATCATCAGCTCGGTTATTGAAATGAGCATCCTCATCATCAGCTCGGTCCTCCAAATGGGCATCCTCATCAGCCGGGTTCTTGTCACGGGCATCCTCATCAGCCCGGTTCTTCAAATGGGCATCCTCATCATCAGCTCGGTCCGTTAAATGGGCATCCTCATCAGCCCGATTCTTGAAATGGGCATCCTCATCATCAGCTGGGTTCTTGAAATGGGCATCCTCATCAGCCGCCGCCGGCGACAATTCTTTGTTCTCGCCGCCGACGGCGTCTTCATCCATCTCCGGCTGGGCCCTGGGTGTTCGTTTCTTCCTTCCCCCCCAGCCAGCACAAAAAAGATAATAGACATATATACGCCTTTTTTCGTCTTCTTCATCCCCTCCACCACTTAGATTCTTCCCATTGAACGCCCACAGTTCTTCCATCAAACAATGCACAAATTTCAACTCAAGAATTGGGATTTGGGAGGGGTGAACACAATTTCAGAAAACTAACAAATTTATACAAAATATTGGAGGGAACAAAATCCGTTGATCTGGAAGAGTAAGGAGTAGTTGGAGTTAATGGTACTCGCCAAAACGCATTCTATTTTACATAAAAATAAATTATTTAATTAATTAACGGACAATTATTATTATTTATTAAATTAAAGACTTTTTTGTTTTATAAAATTAATATAATGCATTACCATTTTGAGTTTTTATTTTTACTAATTACATGGGAAAAATTTCAATATTAATCAATATTTGTTAAATACTAATATATTATCGGGTAATAACATGTGATATGTGTTTTAGAAATAATGTTTTTTTTCTTCATGAATTTATCTCATAATGTTTACTTCATACATTATAATAAAAGTGGCTATTCATGAATTACTCAATCATTACCATGAGTTTGACTTTAATAACAAATTCAATGACGAATTTTGGATCAACTAAAAATATAAACTAATCTTCTCAAAAAAATATAAACTAATAATTGAATTACACGTTTATATTTGTATAATTCAACACAAATGCATAACTAGCATAATATAATTAAAACACAAAACCTAACAATTCATCAATTTAAAAGAACTAATGAATCAATGATTGTTTTTGATCATATATGATATATATGTTGAGTATATTTATTTTTGATCTATTAATTCCAATATAATTGACAGATTTTATCTCTGGTCCCTTGGGTAGAACATAGGTATTGGGTTGTTTTTTTTTTTTTATGATTGGGCCATGAAACTTTTTTTTTTTTTTTTGAAGAAATAGTTTATTTGGATTAGTACTGTCAAAGTGGCCGAAGCCCATGGGCTAGCTCGCACGCACTTTAGGGCGAGTTAGTGCTACAAAAAAAGATGGCCCACGAAGGACCGTGTCCAACGGGTCTGGCCCGCAAAGTAACCCACACGGGTTGCGGGGCTAGCCCTATTTTGAAATATATATACATTGTGTACTATGCCCGCGGACTAGGGTCAGAGTTCATGCAACCCTAGCCTGCTCCTGCGGTCAGAGTTCATATATATATACTATGTATATAGCAAAAGCCCACAGGGCCCGCCAACTCGCGTGGGGCGGGCTAGGGTTGCATGAATCATGACCCTGGCCCGCGGGCCTAACGGTCCGATCCGCAAAAACCCGCCAGAAATTGTGCATGTTGTATGATGGGTAGGGCCGCTTTGATAGTACTACTTTGGACAATAAATAATATTTAGTTGGATTTTTATTAATAAAAATGTTCACCATTTAAAAAAAAAATAATTAACTACCTTATATATTATCGTAAATAATACGAATAAAAATGTGACACATTATTTCATATCAAACTTCAATTCAAACATTATTTAAGCTAGCTAGTATTACAAGCCTTCAATCAGCATATTGCTATTCTGCTGCACTCACGAAGTGAAATGCCAGATTTACCCTTTATTTGCTATTCCCATTGTAGTCAATTAAATCTCACTCCTCCATCATCATCCTCTCTCGCCTTCTGCAAGAAGCAATATACATCCACAAATCAATATTTTCAGTGACTAAAATTGCGGGTCTCAAGTAGAATCTTTAAGAGTTCAAGTCTCTGATTAAATTGGAAGAAACTCGCGTCATCTTATTTACGCCTTCCTGAATCTTGTACTTTCAAAAGAAAAGATTGTGACACAAAGGGTATATTTTGTTAAGGACTAGGCTAATATGTAGTCCCTTTTATTCTATTAATAATTAATCCGATGTCTGGTTTGAATTCTTAACATAACACTTAAAATAGGTTAGAAATGATCGTTTAACTCATGTATTTACGCTAAAAAGATTGATATACTTACCTAGATTCGCTACTAATGAGATCAGAGTTAAGTGGAGTCTGGCCAAAAGAAAATCAAAACAAAGAGTATATATTTCAAAGACTTTATGGTCTATCGGCATGAATATGTGACAGTCATATTCTCTCCGAGGATCGAAAAGATACACACACAAAGGATATATATGTGTGGGAGTTGGTCCATGAGGATAGTGACAACTAGAGCCCCTTCAATGCTCCATGGTGTATAGGTGTATGACTATATAAGTGATTCTTTGACTCTATAATGGAGTAATGGAGTTAGGACCAGCAAAGAAGATGCAAGTACCAAAAATAGGAATATGCTTTGCCAGTGTGGCCTAGTGCCACTTTAAATTGTGACAACATAATTGTGCAATGTCCTCTCCTAGGACCATCAAAGCATCTTTACATCATTACATGTAATGTTTCTTTTTTCTTTTTTCTAATCTCCCAGATTGCCTAATGCCCATGCCACTTTTTGATTCTTTTTATCCTCTTTGTTTCATTCGATCCACCAAAGTTTCAATCCCTATGGAATCCATATTTAAGGTTCCCATCTGAATTCGATTCTCCCCTATGATTTATAGGCAAAATTCGATTCTCCCCTACGATTTATAGACAAAATTCTTCCCCCGTTATCATCCTGTAGGGACGAGAATGGGGCTCCATCACCTCTGATTTACGAGCAGAATTCTTTCCATATATCACGAAAACCTTTAGAGATGGCAATGGAGTAGGAACAAAAATCCCACAACCAACGACCACGAGGAGATTCCAATGCTTAGACTTTGTCTTCATGGGTTATGAGAATATATGCCAAAGTTTAACTATAGTCCTGGTCCCCAAAAATAATCCTAGTACTATAATCTATGATGTAACAGTGCAACATAGAACATGTGAACCCTCTACATTGTTATGCTTGTGCTGAGAACTTAATATTCAAATCGAAAATCACAGAATCTTGATGCAAGAGCAATTGAAAGATGATGCAGGAGTAGAAAATAATTCACTCATAAGAAAGAAGCACAGAAGTGCATAAATGATAGGTTCAAAGGGGAGGAGAGTACCAGAAGTCAGTACAACCCGGAATGCTAAAAACAAGGGGTAGAGCAAACAAAATCACCAAAGAGTAGCACTACAAACAATGCAAATGAGAAAACAGAGAAACACCCAAACAAAGTTAATAGAACCAAAGAACGCATCCTAACAAGAAATGAAATCTCAAGCTTATATGCCCTGTTTCTTTTTCATTTTTCATTTTTTTTTTTGTTTTGTTTTGATTTTTTTTTTGTACTTCTAAAGATTAAATTCGGGATTGATCAGGTTCTCACTTGGCCATCATGACCTTGACGAATTCCTCATAGTTAATCTGACCATCCCCATCCACATCAGCTTCACGGATCATCTCATCAACCTCTTCATCAGTGAGCTTCTCACCTAGGTTTGTCATGACATGGCGAAGCTCAGCTGCAGAGATGAACCCATTCTGATCCTTGTCAAACACACGGAAAGCTTCTTTCAGCTCCTCCTCAGAGTCGGTGTCCTTCATCTTGCGAGCCATGAGGTTAAGGAACTCTGGAAAGTCAATTGTCCCATTTCCATCAGCATCAACTTCATTGATCATGTCCTGAAGCTCAGCCTCAGTAGGATTCTGTCCCAATGACCGCATGACCGTTCCAAGCTCCTTGGTAGTAATGCATCCTACACCAAATTTATAAACAATCACATGAAGCTTGAAAAACATATGGCCATGTTCATCCCTTATGTAGTAATTAGGTCAATAATAAAATATGTTCTGAAAAATAGTCATCAAACAGAAGTGCTCCAACAATTTTGGTGTCCAGATGCACATTTGGAATTATGATCCAAATGAAGAAATGTATCATTGCATTTGTTTGTAGCACAAACTATCCATAAAACGGTCACCACAATTCCTCAATGAATTTAATTAGAAAAATCTAAAACAAATTTAATCACTCCATCCCTCAGATAAAGAAATGAAATTTAATCCTGTGAATACAAAAAATTTCAAAGATTTCAGGGAAACAAAAAAAGCTAGAGGTTGATTATGGTTTACAGTTTACTATTCCCAAGCATAGTTAAGCAAAACTCACTCAATACAAAAAATCACATTTCCACAAGAATCATAGTGAAATCTGATCCAAAATAACACTGAACACAACTGCCATTCATGTGCACAATCTAACTTCTCTATTCATCAAAATCAAAACTTTCACACAATTTAGACATCCTTATGGGATATCAACAGAGCTTATCTATCATTATTAAAAAAAAATACGGAACAAATCATCAATCATTAAGAAAACCGAATCAAATCAAATCAATCACCCGAGAACAATTTAAAGGTCAACGTGGATGCGGATCACAAAATCCCAGCTCATAAATCAAGCAATCACACATCAGAATCCGATAACAATCAACAAATCCAAACACATAAAAGCAAAACATTTAAAAACAATAATCAACAACGAATAAGTGTTTAGATCAGAGACTGTGATATCAGAATCCCGACAATATATTTCGATTGTGCGTATTAAAAGGAAGAGCTGACCATCTCCGTCCTTGTCGAATAGGCTGAAGGCTTCCTTGAACTCAGAGATCTGATCGTCGGTGAGCTGATCCGCCATTGTGAGAGAGAGAGCGAGGAGAAATTGGGAGCAGAAAAATCAAAGGGAAAGAGACGAAGAAGAAGAGAAGAAAAAGGAGAAAGTGTTATGTGTCAACGAAGAATCTTTGGGGCGAATGGGCTGTTATTAATAATAAAATAGTTATAAAGACAGCAAAAGAGTGAGGCATCTGATGCTTTTTCTTTTACTTTTCTTAGATTAATTTCAAATATTTGATTTACAAGAAAGTCCGCAATCAATATTTGTTACAACTCAGTTTATAGGTGTCAAAGACATTGTGATCAAGCGGCATAGATGTGGTCCTCCCAAGTGAGAGGTTACAGATTCGATCTCCAGGGGAGGGCGTTGGCTCGTTGTGCTTTAGTAGGTTGAAAAAGTATGAACACTCTCATGTTTATTGATTTGTTGTAATAAATTTTATTTTGGTGTGTATTGTGAGAGTTTATACGCAAACTAGTCATCGATGATAATAAATTTCTCAACAACGAACTTAGTTAGTGTGAGTGGCAATGCACTATTATCCTTTAAGATATTCGGGAGTTCAAACCCTCTATTGTATGGAAAAATCAATATGGCTAGCCCCTTAATTGGTCGAGTCGGTGCGAACGGATATTTGGTTAAGTATGGTACGGACATCTCGTGACCTAATAAACAAAAATATGCAATTTGACTACATACTGTACATAATTCATGGTTATGTAAGGTGTCCGATCAGTACTAATGAGGATTAGTTTGAGTGTGGTACGGACATCTCGTGGCCTAACAAAAAAAAAGGCAATTCGACTACATAAAGTACATAATTCATGGTACAATATACATAATTTGACTTCATACCAAAAAATAGTGAATTTCTCCGTTTATTTATATTTAAACGTCTTTTTTGTGAGTAATTGGATATTAGCCTTTGTTGTTTCACATAATTGACTCATGTGTTAAGATAGTTTGAAAATTTTATTTCGATTAATATTCAATTTAGTCATAAGTTATATTGGTTTACCCTATTGAGTAGTCGATTATAGTTGTTTTACTAAATTTAGTCATTGACTATAGTTTTCTCAATTTAGTCATTAATTTCAACCGTCGGTGACTTTTTTTTTTTTGAGGGAACCGTCGGTGACTTAATTAGGTAAAATCATCGAAGTTAAGTAGCTAATTAAGCATAAAATATTTATGATTAAATTAAAAAAATTACTAGAATTGATGATTAAATTAAGTATTAACCCTATATTTTGATAGGATAATGATCCTTTATGTGGAAATATGGGAAAGCATATGAGTTAGAATGAAAGAGATGCTACAAATTCTCATGTATTGAAAATTGATTATTATGGATTTGGTTTTTGGCCCAACAAACTATTAAGCCTAGAAATAGCTTTCTTCTTCTCCTGATCCAAATAGCTTCAAAGCCCATAACGGCCTATTTAGGAAAATTTATTTTTTGATTTCCGTTCCATTAAGCAACCAAAATGCCACCTATTGTATAGTGAGTTAATTTCCGTTACCATTCTAACTAAATATTTATAGAATTAAACCTCAAAATAATGAGTATTTCAAACAAAATAAACAACTAAAATAATTTTTTTTAGTAACAGGGGAACTTCATAACGGCTAATCAAAATTGTGGATTGTCATGGTACATAACTCAATTCAACGAATGTAAATATATGAAAAGTGCAATGTTATTGATAATTTAGAGACGTAAAGTGAACATGATTAACACTTATGATGAATTTTATCATTATCGTATAACTTAAAAGAGAAAAATGCAATTTTCCTTAAATAATGTCTCTTTTACTATTGTTATGCACGAGAATCTCACGTGCAATTCACTGGCCCAGTCATCGCGATGCCCTCGTGAACTCTAAATACGAATTCAGAATCCGTCAAAAGAATCTCATCCGTTGCATTCTCAAGTACAAAAGGAAGATTCCGTAAGGGTTAACTTTGCCGTCAAAAACCCTAACGCCGTCATAGCTCGTACGTCACGAGGTTTCGGTAGGGAGTAAATAACTGTGCCCTCAACCAATGTGGACCCCAATAAGCCACAAGAGATAAGATCGCAACAACTAACCATACACGTACGGTTAAGGCATTCCAGTAAAAGAATAGGGGCAAAACCGGAAGAGAGCATTAAATGGGGACATACTGGGCATATGCTCTATAAACGAGGCAGACAACATAAAAAGATGACTCCATTGTCTTATAACTCGAAGTGATTATTTATTTATTTATTTATTTTGCTTCAAGTCACTAACTGTGGTGAACAGGTCTAATTGTAAGATATATCTTTAAGTCTGTATCATATTTAGACTTATTTATATTCATATTGGATTGGCTCAATTAAATGACAGAGTACTGATCATATTAATTTTTCTATAATATAATATAATGTTTAAGCTCTTACCTTTTTTTAATGTGATAAAAGTGTACAGTTACTCACGTCAATTAAGTTAGCTAAAGTGATTTTTAATAAAATAAATAAAAAGGGAACTCCATAATTTAATATTGTATTAAGGAGTACTTAAATTTTAATATACTTATTAAATATTTTAATTCCTCGATGATGACAAAGAAAGGCTAAATAGTAATGAGACATTATGGTAGGGTAGTTACTGACTGATGTCTCTGGATTATGTTTACTGGACTATTATAATGTCTCCACGGAATATTATATTCTATGCACAAATTTATTATATTTTTGTTTGTGATAAAAATTTGTAGTTATTGGGGGTGTTTGGCAAACGGTTGATAACTTATAGCTGATAGCTGGTTGGTTTAGCTAGTAGCTGATGGCTGATTGTGTTAACTGGTTTGACCAGCTGGTTGTTATAAAAAACTGTTTGGTAAATTAGCTGTTTACTAGTAGCTGATTGAATGTAAAATGACATTTAATGGTATTATTATTATTATTATTATTATAAAATAACAAACACACCACCCATTTACAAGTAAATCCTATTGATTTTAAATGATAAAATAGTCAATATACCCATTGTTCCCAACAAGCTAATACAAAAAGCTACGTTTGTTAGCTTTTCAATTTTTCAGCTTATTGGCCCAATAAGCCAAAGCCAATAAGCCATTTACCAAACACTTCAAAATAGCTTATTGGTTGGTCAAAAAGCTAAACTTGATCAAATAAGCTAAAATTTGGCTTATAAGCCAATAACCAAACACCCCCATTATTTAATGATGTGTATAAAATTTCATTTTTGTAATAGTTCACAAATCACATATGAGATGTATATTATTTTATTTAAATATTGTGCAATGGATTCGACTAACAATATGGTAAAAGTCAAATGTATGACCTTATAGTATAGTAATCATACTTCACTTATTTACCACATCTTTTGGAAGTTTTATTTTTTGTTTTTGGTAACCGTACAAACTCGCTGTCACTTTTCGAGAATATGCACAAAGATATTAACAATAATTAAGATTGTGATATTCTAAATTTATAATGTGATAATCATGCTCCATTCACTTATATGTCCCTTTTGGAGCTATATGTAGGGTGTGTTTGCAAGAACAATTAGAGCAACACACAATGTTGTGTTGATATGTTACACTTTAATTAATTAATTAGAGCGATATAAAATGTTGTGTGGATAGTTTATATGTTCAATTTTATTTTATTTTTTCATTTATGTAATTAATTTCAACACTGCGTTAAAATGAATGAAGATTTGTAAAGTAGCCAAATACCTTGTGGTCAAGTGGCATATGGTGTCCCGATTAACACTCCCACATGGATGATGAGAGTGGGTTCAACTGTTGACTTGTTGTGCTTCAGTAGGGGATACTACATTGTAACAAAGTTAGTAGTACGCAAATTTTTTTTTTATAAATTTTAAATAAATAAATTATTTGTATTTTGAGATTAGATATTTTTGAATGGGAGGGTTGGAATGTGAAAATTGTAATTTTAAATTTTAAATGCTTAAAATATTGTATTATATTTTAATAGATAATTTTAAATCCCTCATCATATATGCACCCAATTTATCAAATTAGGTATTAACAAAACCCGATTGAATTTATACGCTAGTAAATATGAATGTAATTTCGAGGAGTTAATTCCATTTACGATAATAGTTTTATAGGTGATCATTCACTTTTAGTCATTTTTTATTAAGAACATCCTTATTTGGTTATATTATTATTATGAAATGACCGTTTTTGGTATTTCGTCAACAAATCGTTGAAATGTCTTTAAATACACATACGCTTAGATGTTTTTTATACAAAGTATGTTGGCCCACTATATTTTTTATATTATTTTTTTTTGAAAAAATTTATAATTGAAGACATAAATGTCATTATATTTAACAATATTTATACTGTTTTGTTGATAGAGTACAAAAAATGGTAATGTCACAATAATACTAGAATCAAAAGTGAATTTTTGAATAGAAAAATGATTAAAAATAGATTGTCACATATAAATATAAATCTAATAAAAGAATAGAATTAATTCTAAATTTTTAAATTGAATTTAACAAATTAAATACAAATTCGTTACGGGCTCATCCCTATCCCTAATAAGTGGTAAAAAAATAGAATTAATTCTACTACGTAATTGTTTAAATTGACTTTAACAAATTAAATACAAATTCATCAAATTTGTTACGGGCTCACCCCTAATAAGTGGTGCGTGTTTGCACCCACTCACACATGACATTTATTATCTGATTAAAAATATATCCTCTCTAATCTTTTATCTTATTTTTATTATTTTATACCCATATTAGAGATGTCCTAATACGATGATATACCTAATACTATATATAAGCATAGGTGTCGATAACTTGATACAGGTAGAAAATCTCTTTGTGGGTTGGATGCTCTAGGTTAATCTAAGCCGTTGATTTAATCGATACAGATGGCCATAACCGTAGAGGATCCCGGGCTCTGCTAACAAGTAACAACTGAGCTGTCTTACATTACATGTCACACTAGCTCCTCCCAACCCCTTTTCCTTCTCTCTCTATGCTATTTAACGAGCCTCACTCTCACTCTGTAACTCTACATTCTCTCTCTACTTCACTCACTTTCTCTCTCTTAAATCCATCCTCTCTGCCGCCGTTGACAGAGAGTTTAGGGTTTGGATTCCTAGTTCTCTGTCTCATTTCTCTCTGCATCCGGTGAGCCTCGTGTTCTCTGGCCTTGATTTTATTTGTTGATGATTTTTTTATGTTTTTATGGTTTTTTTTAGTCTGATTCTCTGTGGAATTTTCATTTTATGTGTTGTTTGTCTGATGTTTTCTAGATTTTTCTGTTTAAATTTTCTGATTCTGTGGATTTTTTGTTCTTAGTTTAGTATACATTTTGAAATAACTTGATCTGTTGTTTTTTCTCGGTTTTTTGTTTGTTTCTGTGCTTGCATGTGTGTTTTTCCTGGTTTCTGGAAAATGTTTTGTACTTTGGTGAAGGAGAACTTGCTTGAAAAGGTAAACGGAAGATTTTTTGCTGTTGAGCATACAGAATAAAGGGGAAAAAATAGAATCATGTGCTCTGAAAAGCTTTTTACCTGTTCTTTCTTCTTTTTTGAGATTTTTTGTTATAGATTTGCTGAGTCAAGGAGCTGAGGTTTGTGAAACAATTACTCCGTACAATGCTGATCTGCCTTGTGCTGTAATTACAGATTTTACTATTCTCTGGTGGTGTGATATTTTTACTCTTTGTGTGTCTCTGTAGCAATTTGACCTTATTTTATTTTATATTATTTTCTGGTTTTGTGGGGTAGGCTTGCGGGAGGGTCATGCATGTCTCAGATTTGGATACCTGGGGGATTTTAATGGTGATTTTTTAGGCTAATGTTGTCAACTTGAAGTTTGTCATTCTTCTTTTGTGAAACAGAAGAACCTTATTTTTGTGTACCAAATACATTTTACCTGATATCTTAGTGTTCAGTGAAGTTTATATGCCGCTGTATGTGGTTGTTGTTAGAACTGTGCATGTTCTGAAAACCTTTATGTCTGTTGCTGTTTTTTATGAATACCAGGTTTTCATCTATTTAAGCAAGTTTCTCTGCTTGTCTTGAGAGTGTAGCCAGGAGAACAAAATGCACTCCATTTTCTTTGTTCCTTGTACAACTTAATGTGCATTTTTATTGTTTTAGCTGGGTTGGGGCACACAACTAGAATACTTGTACATTTTGATATACACTCTACCTTTTGATGCACATGGGTGATGATGAGCAGAGATTGTGTATGACTTTAGCTATGAGCTTTAGTTATACCCAATAGTAATATTTAATTATTTTCTGTTTGCTGCAATACTTTTGCTGGGTAGGACACCATGGATGAGATTTTAAAGATGTTACTGAGTACTTTGTATAATTGGTTTAACTCTATTGTTTTGCTGTGAGTTTTAGAGATGTCTGGGGAAGACAACAATGGGGCTTCAGACGCTCTGCCGCCACCTCCCCCTGTTCCTCCGGATTTTACTCCTTCAAAGGTTGAAGCAGAGCCAGTAAAAAAGAAATCTAATCGTCTACCCATGGCTAGGCGGAACCTTGGAACTAAGGGGCAAAGGGTCCCTATCCTTACCAATCACTTTAAAGTGAATGTGGCTAAAGTTGATGGACACTTCTTTCACTACAGTGTAAGTTGACACAATACTTTAACCATTTTCCTCTTATATCAATTACATGGATCATTCTCATTCCTTGACTTAACTTTTGAACAGGTTGCTCTTTTTTATGAAGATGGTCGTCCAGTGGATGGCAAAGGCATTGGTAGGAAAGTACTAGATAGAGTCCATGAAACATATGATACAGAATTAGCAGGAAAAGAATTTGCATATGATGGTGAGAAGAGCTTGTTCACTATTGGTGCCCTTCCAAGAAACAAACTAGAATTTACCATTGTACTTGAAGATGTTACATCAAATAGGTTGATCTTTGAAGCTTCCTAGATTTGTGTATTTACCTC
>CM008338.1:2861859-2873243 GCA_002525835.2 Ipomoea batatas | reverse complement strand
TCTGGCTAAATTATTGTCTTCTTGTTGCAGGTACCAAAGAAGCACCACTGCCATCTCAGTTGGTAATTCTCAAGATTTGTTTTCTTACTATTAACCAATTGCTCTTCTCATCTCTACTGTATTGTTCTTAATTGGGGTTGTTAACCGTGCAGTTGCCCCAATATGCTATGCTCATTTGGCTGCGACTCAGTTGGGACAATGGATGAAATTTGAGGGCTCATCTGACACATCTTCAAACCCTGGTGGTGGAGGTAGCAAGAATGGTGGTCCAGCTCCTGTTCCGCAGTTGCCTAAGCTGGAGGAGAAAGTGTCCAGTTCAATGTTCTTCTGTTAAGAAGGCTGCCTGCTTACTGGATTGTAAATATAGTTTCGAGTATGGTTATTATGCGGTTGACCAGACCAGACCATGTTTAAGACTGTTTTAGGCTGTAATGCTCTTAAACTTTTTATGGTTGTCCCTCCCCTCCCATGCAAATCTTTTGGAAGACTAATTTGTTGTATGGATAGGGGAGGGGGAGTATGTGACTCCACTTGACTTGCTGTCGGAGTGTGGTTTATTTTAAGGACATGGTTCTACCTAATCCGAGTATCTTATGCTTGCTTTTCTTCTATTTTCTTTTTTACAATTTATTACACATGGAGCATAGTTGAATTTTGGGCAATTTATTACTGTCATTGTACTTTTTGGGTGACGAGGCTAATACTGTTATTGTGGTATAGCTCATAAGTTATACATGAGCGGTGTTATAGTACACAAATGACACATCAATGGTCTCACAAATTACACATGAGCGGTTTAAATCACAAATTGATCGGTATTGAAGTGTTAGAATTTGAATTTGGGGGTATTTGGTAAATAGTTGTTAGTTGATTATTTTCGGTATTGAAGTGTTAGAATTTGAATTTGTAGGGGTGTTTGGTAAATAGTTGATTATTTTAGTGAATTGAAGTGTTAGAATTTGAATTTGCGGGTGTTTGATAAATAGTTGTTAGTTGATTATTTTTGGTATTGAAGTATTAGAATTTGAATTTGTAGGGGTGTTTGGTAAATAGTTAGTTAATTATTTTAGTGAATTTGATTAGTTTGAATCTTAGTGTTTTAAAATAATAAGATACAACAAACTAATTAATCACATTTATATTGTTATTTAAAGTTAAACAGCTCATAAGTTAATTATGTTATATGATTTTCAGGTATGACAATATGTCTTGCATTATGTGAGCTCTACCATGTAGATAAAATATCATTTATAGTAGTATAAAAATAAAATAAAACTAATAGTTTAAAATGTCCTCCTTAAATAAATGCAGCAAATTTAATAATAGTTTAAATTTGATTATTTAAAAATGAAAAATTAAAAGTAGAAGAAAAAACTGAAAACTCAATAAAGCCAAACTGAATATTGATATTTGAGAAAGGTCTTGCTTAGGGTGGCAGAGCCACTAGCCCACTAGCTCTTTTCATCAATAAATCAGTGATTGAGTTCACCACCAACATTTTGTAGCAATTTTTCTCTCCACGCTTTCGCGCTCTGTAGCCTAAGAATCCCCTTTTTCTTTGTTTCATTGTAAGAAAAGTTTGTAGGGATGGTGAAGAAAACCTACTTCAGAAAGAGGAAGCGGAAGCAGAAGCAGGCCGAGTCCGAAATGCAGCCAGAAGAAGAGATTCCGCAAGGCTTAGACGTTTTCGTGCAGCTTCCAAGTACATTTTTACCCCACTCTCTCCACTTTTTTGTGATCTTTTCGGTTGTTATTGATGCACACCATGTGTTTGTGTTTGTGTGTGTGTGTATGCGTCTTTGTGCTTGTTCGGTTGTTTGTCTAATAATGCTATTTCGTTTTGGGTGTGAACTAGGGATTGATGAAAATTGCGCTGAGGCCGAGTGTGACGCAAACGCAATGGACCTAACAAATGCTGGTGTGCCTGCAAACTTCTTTTATATTTTTCCTGTTAAATTTGATATGGGAGCTTTGATGGATTTTTAGGGTTACTATGCTTGTATCTTTCCTTAGGAAAATAAAATCACTAATACTAAGTTTTGTGGTGTATTGGGGATGGGGAATGCTGCTTTTTCTGTCCTGAGATCATGTTTTCAAGATTTCTTTGTTGGCAAAGAGTAGTCCAATTCACTGAATGTTTTACTTTGCTGCCAATGCTTTACCCTATGCATTTGTGTTTCTTTTGTATGGTGTTTGAGCTTTAATCTTATACTATTGCCTTCTTTCTGATATCACATTCTGTCATACAGTTACTTTGTAGCCACTCTGTAAGTGAGTAGATGGTTTGATATCCAATCTAACTTCTGAATGTTTAGCTTAGAAAATTTGCTTTGTTCTATTCATTTTCATCAAGGGTCCAATTTGATTTTAGGGGTTCAGTTCTAATTGAGAATGCTTAGGGATGCTTAAAATTAACTATGATTTGGATATGTTAGGACCCTTATGTTTTTTTAAAAAAAATTTGAATTACAGAATGATATTAACCTAACTGTATGTGAATGTGTATGTAATCTTTACCATGTTCCATCCAAGATAGAGCTTGATAATTTGAGAGTTTATCTAAACATATCCAATTAAGTTTGTTTTAGGTCATATTTTTCTATTGTAGGAGTAGTTCATTTGTCATTTCTGTTTTGTTTATTTCGTATCAATCTGCCAGAAATTACACTGGTTTTTGAGGTTAAAGGTTCTGCATATTTATGGACCCGTAAATTACGTCTTAACTGTCATGTTTGTGCATATGGACACATGAAAGTGCATCTCCTTATCTCCATTCCTTTGTTCTGATTCTCTCTGGCTGTGGATAATTTTGAGCTAAATGTATGGCTGATGCTTGAATATTAGTTTGGGTAATTGCTGAGGATGTGTGCGTGTGATTTGTCACTCAGTTTGGCAATTCACTAATTCTGGGTTTTCTTACTTTGCAGCAGAGTTTTCTCAACACATTCAGCAGAACGTGCAATTATCTGGAGAAGCAATCTGCACCAGTGCAAACTCATTGGTAAAAAATGCTCCTCGTCGCCGAACATCAAAACACAAGAAAGGTATAATATTTTGCTAATTTGCTCTATATTACAGAGAATGTTTATTCTCAATCAATTTTTTTCTTGTGTTGATACATGGCGTTTTCTTATTCTTCCATCATTTTGTTTTCCTTTCATTTATTTATTTTTATTTTCTAACTTCACTAATATATTCATTTCTAGCTAATCTTCCCAAGTCCTATATTGAATTGAGCTACTGAAGAGGGATTGTATGAATAATTTAATAACAGGAATGTTGTGAAAGTTAAGCATATTGGTTACTGATTGCAAATGCATTTTATTGAGATTCAAGATAAATATTTCATTAATGTAGGGTGAGCAAATTTTAATATTAAGATGAGGCTGAAGTTATAGATTGAATTAAATGAAGATTATTGCAAATCTAGATTTACTTGTAAATGGTTGAATGGAATTTCTTGGTTTCTGTTCACCAATAAGTCTGTCCTCATCATTGTTTCTCTAATGCAGTTGGGCTATTGTTTTCTTTTATTGCCTTGTGTTTCAATTTTGCTCTTCAGTTTGGTCCTTATCTTTTCACTCTTGGTTCTTTTCAATCTTGGTTTTTATTGAATTTTTAACATGTGTGTGGTTTGTTTGTCATTATAATTCACTTGGTGTCGTAGGAAATGTTTTGACTCTGATTTGTATCAGGTCCAGATGTAGGAAATAGTGCAATACATCCAGATGTAGGAAATGGTGCAATACGTCCAGATGTAGGAAATGGTGCAAAACAAAAAACTGCACGCCCACACCGAGAACAAAATTTAGGCAAATCTGTAGTTACCCCGCAGCGTTCTCTTCGTTGTCGTGGACAATCCAGGAGAAGAAGCAGTGACCTAGGGAAGCTAGACTCAGGAATCTTAAATTGCTATCTGGAGTAAGATTTGTGGTCTTATGCCCTTTTTTTTTTAATTCAAAGAAGTATGCTTCTTTCTGTCTCTATTTGTTCTAAGCTTCGGGTATATTGGATTATGTAGGAAAATATGGACGAAGATTCCTGAAGAGAGGAGAAGTTTATTTACTTACCTTGACTCCTTGTGGTATAACATGTACACAAACAGAACCTTTAAAGCTAAGGTGCTGAATTGGATCAAGAGGAAAGACATCTTCTCCAAAACATATGTTTTTGTTCCTATTGCTCAGTGGTATGTTTTTCTTCTTCTGCAATGTATGCATGAGTAGATTTTGTCGTTAAAATATATTGTGCTTACACATAAATCATACCTAAACTTGTTTCGGCAAATATCTCGTAGTGCACTGGAGTAGGTTTGAAACTCGATATCTTAGGTTCAATCTCCATTCCCTTTAAAGTACCCTACATAACAATAAGAAAACCTTTTGTAATATAGGCTGACTTGTAATTTTATTAGGGGCCATTGGTTTCTTTTGATCATTTGCAACATGGGCAAAGGTGTTCAGTCAAAAGCCAGTACTCCATGCTTGTTGCTGCTGGACTCGATGCAAGTAGCCCATGCTAAACAAATGGAACCCGGGATAAGAAAGTACATTCCCTGATCGTCTGAAAATTTTCATTTTCGTTCTGAAAAACAAGAACCAATTCATTCACTTTCTTGCTTTGCAGATTTTTGCTCGACATTTACAGTGCAGGACAGACAACAGAGGTGAAGCAGATGATCAGAAAGATCCCTTTTCGAATTCCCAAGGTGGTATTACAATTTCCACTCACTCGCCTGATCTTGTATTTTAAACACTCTCTCACACGAAACAAGTGAATCATTCCAGGTTCCACAGCAGAGAGACAACAATGAGTGTGGGTACTATGTTCTATACTACATAAGTCGTTTCTTGGAACTCGCACCTGAAGATTTTAGTCTGTCTGACGGCTACCCTTACTTTGTGAGCCCCCCGCAGGCACCATTATCTTCGTAGTATATCATACGAAGCAATCATCGTATGGTCGTTCTAATTATGATATTTGCTTTACAGATGAAGGAAGACTGGTTTACTCCCGAGGAGTTGGACAACTTCTGTAATGAACTGAAGTCTTCTCCTCCGAGCGGGGATTCTCCTTCTCCCAAACCTGATGAATCTTCATCTGATTCTGGTAGTATTGACTTGCAAGACTGCTGTATATCTTAGATTAGATGGCATGATCCTTTGTTTCCTAAAAATTGTTCAAGTCACTTCAGTATACTCTTAGTGGATCGTTTGATTTGAGAACAAAATATGTTAAAGCTAGAACCAAAAGGGTTAACTTGATCAGAGTATGAACCCATGTTTTAACTCACTCAATGAATGAAGGAACACGTTGCATTGTACATAGTGAATTTTACATAGTGGACACCTTAACTTAGACTCCATTGAAACTCGATCTCATGTATGAACAACTCAGGGAGAATCCCCGCTTGGAGGAGAAGACTTCAGTTCATTACAGAAGCTGTCCAACTCTTCGAGAATAAACCAGTCTTCCTTCATCTGTAAAGCAAATATCATAATTAGAACGACCATGATGATTGCTTCGTATGATATACTACGAAGATAATGGTGTTTGCGGGGGCTCACAAAGTAAGGGTAGCCGTCAGACAAATTAAAATCTTCAGGAGTGAGTTCCAAGAAACGACTGATGTAGTATAGAACATAGTACCCACACTCATTGTTGTCTTTCTGTTGTGGAACCTGGAATGATTCACTTGTTTCGTGTGAGAGAGCGTTCAAAATACAAGATCAGGCGAGTGAGTAGAAATTGTAATACCACCTTGGGAATTCGAAAAGGGATCTTTCTGAAGATTCATTAGGTTCAGGAGAATCCCCGCTTGGAGGAGAAGGCTTCAGTTCATTACAGAAGTTGTCCACCTCCTCGCGAGTAAACCAGTCTTCCTTCATTTGTAAAGCAAATATCATAATTAGAATGACCATGATGATTGCTTCGTATGATATTTACGAATATTATAATTAGAACGACCATGATTATTGCTTCGTATGATATACTACGAAGATAATGGTGACGGACTAAAATCTTCAAGAGCAAGTCGACTGATAATTCACTTGTTTTGTGTGAGAGAGCGTTCAAAATACAAGCTTCATCTATTAAAGCACAAGGAGTCAAAATATTGACTCGATCTCATGACTTCCCATTTGACAAATATATTTATTTTTATACTTAGAAATCAACAAAATTCACAACATAAATCATAAGTGAAAACTTATGGACAACACATATATTGACTCTCAAAGTGAATTTATGAACAAATTTAAACCATTAATTTACAAAATTTGATAGATGATATTAACAAGTAAAAAATAAGCATGGTTATTTTAATAAATATTACTACCTCCGTCCCATTTTGTTTGTCTGATTCGGTTAACGAGGCTTGACTGAAGTTATTTTTAATTCAATTTTTCATAATATTAAATTTAATATTAGTATATAAAATTTATATATTTAGAAACTACATTAAAAGTACTATTAAACACAAAAATCAAATTTAAAAATAATTAAAAATTACTAAAGAAAATAAACAATGAAGAAAAAGTTGGTTTGACCAATGAATAGTAAACAGACAGGTAAAATGAGACAAAAGGAGTACAAATTTATAAAATGAGCAAAATCATTTTTATAAGTACTACAAAATTTTATTTATTTTCAACCATTATATATATACTAAATCAATGGTTTAAATTTATCCATAAATTATTACCTGGGACATAATTCTCACTTGATTATGGACTTATATATACACACACAATGATAGTAGTAGCACATCAAGTATTAATTCTAAATGTTGAACAACAAAATTAAACACTTTCACTCCATTAATAACTTTGACAAGTTCAACCAAGGTGTAATAGAATGAAAGTTAAGTTCCATTCATTCTAAAATCAGTCTAGACCACAAAACGAAAAACACGAGAAGAATAGCAGGGTAGGGTAAAGTAATTTGACCAACAAAAACTCGCAAAATTACAGAATCCTAAAACGGACTCGATCCATTCTCTATGCTCAGATTTTGTTGAAGGCAACAATGTCACAGCTTTGCACATACTCACTGCAAGGCTCAACAGTTAGTTCCTCCTCTATGAGGTCATCAACCGAGACAAGATCATCAACTATCGTAAGCATGATCTGCAATTTCTTAATTCCATAGCCAACTGGAACCAATTTAGCTGCGGAGAGAAAAAGAAAATGTAAAGGCCGTAAGTCACCAAAACATAAAAACACCACACCGGATGGGGTGGGGGTTGGGCGGAATAAAATGGAATAGAAGTAAAAGTAGTGATATATACATGCTCCCCACAGAAGTCCTTCCTTCTGAACCTTGCGAACACACTCTTCCAGCTTTTTCATGTCGGTCTCGTCATCCCAAGGCTTGATGTCCATAAGAACAGATGACTTCCCACCTATAGAAGAGAGACAATAAATGAACAGTGAGTTTTCTGCGACAGAAACCAATGGAAGATAAATTATGACACATTGGCAGTAATCTTGATTAGTGATAACATATATAATGTATTTAGGCAGTAATCCCTTAGATTGGTAAAGAACTTGGGAAGGGAAAAGAATGTTGCACTCGTAAACTCACTCTCTTTCTTCTTGGAAGATGCCTTGGCTGCTGCCGCCCTCTCTTCAGCTGCTTTCTTCTCCTCCTCTGTCTCTTCACCAAAGAGATCCATGTCATCATCATCATCATCTACAACCTGCATAGATTCAAGTGGCACATTGCATAATGTAATTAGAAGGCAACTCACTATACGGGAGATAAAATTCAATAGAATCACACCACAATATGAACAGCTAACAAGCAACACATGAAAAAGTGGTTCCATATCAAGAGCTAACAAGCAAACCAGCATCATTTGCATGCTATCAAAAATTCATTCATATCCCAAGTAGTAACACGTCTATAATAATCCAGCCAGTTTTTGGGTGCAAACAACCTAACCAAAAACATCTCGCAAGTTCTCATAACTTAACCTGACAACATTCTATCACAACACATCTAGAAGTATTCTCTCAAAATCATCCTCACCCCACAACATAAACCTACAAACCATCCAAAACAAATCCAGTATAGATGAGCTATGAAATCTAAGTCCCATCACATTTCAATATACTCCGGCCTCTAAATAAAACAAAAGAACATCTTCAATTTAACAATTCTACATCAACTATATGATCAAAGTATAACCTCTACTAAGAAAAAATTAATTATACCAGAACAATTAAACCATAACACTATATACAAATTTGCCCATTTCTACAATATTTATATGAGATAAAATGACAATTAATTTCAACACATTTTCAAAAAAGTTTAAAGAAGCAGTAGATACACAAAAACAATACATTTATTATCACATAAATTAGCAAATAGAAGAATATGTAATTGGGAACAACCTTAGCTGGTGCAGCTTCAGCTGGAGCATCTTGGCATCCAATTCTAACTCCAACAGCTTTCCCAGGGAAGCTACAACACCACAATACAAATAATTAAAATTTCAAACAGGCAATTAATTAACTTTAAGTTCAAAAAAAAAACAAAATAATAAAATCAATCCATTACTACCCTACACAACTAAATACACACAAAATCAGTGATAAAAACAACAAAAACAAACTAAGATACCTTGCGGCGAGCTTGGTGGACACAGCATGGTACCATTTGCTGGCATTTGGGAAGAGATCTGCGCTCGGCTGCTCCAAAACAGCGGCATATACCTTGACATCATCCTTAGTCAATTGATCTCTACAAATCATAGTTAACAAATCGAAATCAAATTGAAGAACTTCGAAAACCTTAAAATTTTAGATATAAACTAAAACGAATAATAATTACCCAGAAATATAGCATTTTCCAGAGAGAAACGCATCAAGAGACTTGATGCCAGCCTCTGTGTGGAGATCTGAGAAGGTTACGGCCATTTCTGAGAGCTCCGAGTGTGAGAGAGAGAGAGTGGGAGACTGCGAGTGTAAACCTTAGAACGCGATATGGGTGGAAGATTGGGAGAAAGAAGAGATTTTATATTTATATATGCGTCAACCAAAAACCCTAGATGAGTATATAGTATATTCCAATGGCCGAAACCGAAAATATTGTTCCGTATTAATTTTGCTTCTAATCCCAATTATTAGATTATTTACATTACTTGGTCTTTAAATATTATTTTGTCACATTTAATTTTAAAAAATTATTTTTTTGTTACATTTATTCTTCTAAACAAATATTTAGTACAAAATAATTAAAATCTGTCACATTTTCAATTCGAAATCATATATATATTTTTGAAAGTCTCAAGATATTCAAGCAAATATGATTTTAAATTGAAAATATGATTTTTTTTAAATATTATTGACTCTGAAGCACAAATAGCCAATATCATCTCATTGAGGCTCGACCCATGACCTCCCATTTAGAAAAGTCCCTTCGTGCTACTAGATCACAAAGTCCTTCATAATTTTGCTCCACAATTTACTATTTCTAAAAATATTTTATGAAGTTTACAAAACATCAAATTAATCTTTTCTATAAAAAAAAACATCAAATTAATCAACCAAGGTGAAATTAAAGTAGTTAGATCAAAATATATTGATCTCTATCTATTAAAAATGTATTGTTGAAGTGATATTTTGTTTTAATTAAAAGTGAAATATTAGTATAGTTTGATACTAAAATCAATATCAATATGTTACTTAATGTTAACTGGAAAACTCTTATGTATAAACTGATACTTATTGTGATACAAGGTTGAACTCAATATTGATAAGCAGTAACAGTGAGGGAAGTATTGAGTTGGATCAAGCCATCAAGGACCTCTAGTATGACAATGTTCAATTTGAGATGGATTCCCTTATTGTGATACAAGGTTTGAACGCAGCAGAGGGAGCAACCGACGAACTTGCTAGACAGTTCGTTTCTTTGTCTGGTTGTATGAAGTGGTTTACAAACCTTCCATATATCATTTGTAACGCATTATCTTTCAACTTGATTTAATATGAGCCTGTTCGTTAAAAAAATTATTAATATTTTTAATTGGGTGACCCAGAGGACTACTGCATGTGCATCTGCTGTGCACTCACCGTGCATCTTTTCGTTTTTTTTTTTTTTTTGAAAGAAAAACATTGAAATTAATCCCAAAGAAAAGAAAAACAATACTCAACACTCTCTCCTTTGCAAATGAAAAGGACTTGAATGCTTTTACCACTACAACAGTACAACAAGGGCCACAGCATCAAACCTACACTACATACAATTATGGGTATTTTTTTCACCATTTATTCCCTTCTCTAAGTCATTCTACCCTAAAGCGAAGGAGAAGAAACAAACTGTCGGAGTAACTGTAAGCCAAAAAGATCTCTTTCTTCGAATGGTGAAGCCCACTCATGCAATAAGATAGCCGGGGTGTGTGTGCTTGCTCCTCTATCCTGGGACCTTAGCATTGAAACACCATTGCGATTTGACACAACAGGTCCCATAGCAGCAGCCCTACCACCAAGTGCAGATGTAAATGGATCATAAGCCCGAGGGTTGTTGCTTTGCATGAGAAAGTTCATTGTGGACCATATCCCATCGGATGGTGTAGGGAGATCCAATCTCCAATCAATCTTGTTGTAATTAATCTGTGGCACTGAGTAATAAGGCTTCCAGCCCACAGAAGGTGATGAGCTTGATTGAGCATTGGCACTGAATGTAGAATAGAGTCCCGAGGGGGGAGCAGCGGCTAGTGAATGAGACTGAGGAGTAGTTATATTCCACAAATTGTTGCCCCAGCTTGTTCCAAGGGGTTCGATAAAGGCAGTGTTTGACACACATTGCTGCGGTTGCTGCTGTTGATAATGAAGTTGGCTGTACAATTCACTTTTACCGACACTATTGGGGTTCAGGTTCCTTGGTCCAAGAACATGTGGCGTTAAACCACTAGGGTCCAGAGGTGCTGCGGTATTTGGAAACCAACCAGCAGAAGTCCCAGGTGGACATGAAGATGATGAACTCACACTCGGGGTGGGAATCTGCTTTGCACTGATGGGTTGGGGTAGTTGCATCGGTACAACATGTTCTCTTAAGCTTCCCAGCTGCAGATTCTTCAATGCATCCCCAACTGCTTCGTACTGAGCTTCTACCTTTACAGGTTGAGGTGATGTTAAAGAATAGGAGGCAGGAGGATTTGATTCTGCACCTGGCAACCTTTTGTCAGCAGGCACACCTACTATTGGCGGCTTTGTCAGGTCCTTTTTTGGTTGAGCTCTCTTCAATGGTTGTGCAATTTTGTTTCCAGGATCTATAGATGAACTCGCTACAGTTGTAACTTTTGAATAATTTGACGCTTTCTCATCCCTCTTCTGTGTTGGATTAGTGGATGAAGTGACTTTTTTTGGTGCTACAAT
>CM008338.1:2848133-2859362 GCA_002525835.2 Ipomoea batatas | reverse complement strand
ACACAAAAACACAAACACAAGCACACAGATAGATAGATATACATAATACATGGAAATCACCGATCAACCTGTAGAGAGAAACCGATCGAAAAGATAGATGAGGAAGCTAGAGAGATGTACCTGTAACGGACGAGAGAAAGAGAGCAAACCGACCAAATAGAACACTGCTGGTGTAAAATGTGAACCCGTAGGAGACAGTTGGAAATATATAGGAGTGACTACTGAGTGGCAAATTATATTATACCGAATTTAAATAATATTAATCTATAATATACTAAAAAAAGAATATAACTAACCCGAGAATGGAATGGATGATCAAGTATAATATAATTTTGATACAGTTTGATTTTTGTCAACACTAGTACTTTTGCCCGTACGTTGCACGGAATGAATTTGCTATAATATGTTAAGAATATTTAGATCGATATACAATTATGTAAATTATAACATCGAATATTATATAGTGCAATTGAAGAATTGAGTTTGATCGAATATGCTTTCTAATGTTATGATTGCTTGAATTTGAACAAATAATTGCCCAATTAATAGTCAACGTATATATATATATGCATCCGGTGTTAAAATTTTAGACATTTTATATATTAATGTTTATGATTTGTATTAATTGGGCTAATTATCTCGTTGTCTATCAATTTTGTCATCTTTGTATAAAAGGAAAACATAATATATATAACTGTTTTGAATTACACATTATTGAAAACTTTTTTGTAGACGACATTGGTTGTATATTATATATTGTTATTTTAAATTTTTATACTTATTTTACATCACTAATGAAGTAAATTATCCATAATTATAGCTTTTTAGTGCTCTATTTCAAAATTACTGAAGTAAAATATCCAAAACGTTAATACTTGATGGATTATAAGATATTTATAAAACATGTATGTATAGATTAACTCTGTTTCTTTTGGGTATAGCTTAACCTTATTTCATGAATGTGTGAACATGTTTTATTTGTTGTGTATTTTTGTCTAATAGTTGAACTGTATAATGAGTTAAGAGCTATAATCCTACCTAAACATGTTAAACTTTAGCTCTTTAGGCTATACTTTATCTATCCTTATGAGTGACTAGTGAGTGGCAAATTATATTATACCGAATTTTAAAAATATTAATCTACAATATACTAAAAAATAATATAACTAACCCGATAATGGTGATGATCAAATAAGTAAACTATAAATTTGATACTTAAATGTCATGAGTTTGATTTTTGTCAATATTATCTTGATCGGGCCAACTGCATGAGTTTTTCTAGTGCAGTTTACATTATTTTCTATGCGTGGAATTTGCGAACTTACACAATAATGGAGTTTATTCATGAAGTGGCTGCGGAT
This sequence comes from Ipomoea batatas, assembly GCA_002525835.2. NCBI lineage: Eukaryota > Viridiplantae > Streptophyta > Magnoliopsida > Solanales > Convolvulaceae > Ipomoea > Ipomoea batatas. The sequence goes on along the minus strand of CM008338.1, from coordinate 2,858,001 downwards.
TCCTTTCATTACTGTGCTATTCTCCCCATCTTTGCAAATGCTTTCCGCCCACTCTCTCTCATCTCCTCTCTCATGCCATGTTGGCTTCCATCTGACAATAACCCCATAAAAAATCATCGGTGTCCATGCTCTTATTATTTGTTTTCCCACTAAATAGTTAGAGTAATACGTTAGTAAAACACACACTTAACAAATTGAGTATGTACGTGATCCCTCTTAAAATTATAAAATTTTAATTTTATTACGGAGTACATATTTATATAATTATAAACTTTATATTATTTATATATTTACAATGTTAAAAATTATATTTAAAAAAGTAGTAATTAAAAATTTTAAAAATTATAAATTTAGAAGTTAAAATAAATAGAACTTATCGACAAATAAGTTTAAACTACTATACAAAATCTTAATAATTTTTTGGCATAGGTGAGAGACACGAGGTATTGTGATCAAATTTTGTTTCATGTGGAAAAAATTTAGTATATTGTAGTTTTAAGTTTCAAGCTTAAAAAAATAGTATAAACTTGGACTGACTCACAATTCATATATTAAGAATATTTTGATATTTTGACATGATTTTAAATAAATTAACACTTGAATTGTTCATCGACTTACTTACAAACATATTGAGCTGAGTTCATAACGACCGATTCATATAAATTGAACTCAAAATAATTCATTTAAGCATAGTCGTCTAGATCATGTTGCTATCTCTAATTTCGAGAAGTGATTTTATAACTCCGAAATATGTGATTAAATAGGTGAAATATAATTCTTATATCATAATACTATAAGTTCAATTATTATCAACACTTTTTTAATTAGAGCATCCCCAATAAGAATTTTTATGTTAATTTGTGCAGAGCTAAAATATGGATGTTATGATTTTTAACTGATGTGAACATTGTTGAAAGAGAAGAAAAAAAAGCAACAAGTCAATAGTGATCCCTCCAAAAGATTCTAGACCGGTGGGACCCTGTGACCGTCGTATTTTGTGACCGTCGTATTTTGTTTTTGTTTTTGTTTTTTGTTTTTTTTTTTCAAATTGTTAAAATTTTTTCCTTTTCTCTTTCTTTTATGTCACTTACTTGGTTTCCTAAAAAATAAAAATTAACAAAAAAACCTATGTGCTTTAAAACCCGTCGCGTATGCGTACAAGTCAATAGTGATCCCTCCAAAAGATTCTAGACCGGTGGGACCCCCGTGAGTTTGGGATAAGCATAAACCCTGATCAGTCAACCACGGTATTTGACCAATCAAGGACATAAGCACGACGCAGCTCTGACGTAACGACAGCTCCGTGTTCTGCCGCCGTGGCGGAGATTCATTGGTAAGCAAACAACAACAATTTTTGTACCCCCACGTGGCGACACCCTATTGGGCACTCCGCTTTATTGTTCTTGTTGAGCCACACCAGATAACAGACGGAGAATCCTTGGCGGGGGAATTTTGTTTGATGCTCCCATATAAGCCAATAAAACGCTATTTTTAATAATTAAAAAAATAGTTTTCTTTAACTTTATAAAAGTTTTCATTTATTTATTTATTATTTTTTAATTTTTATCACAGAAAGTTCGAAACTATAAGGAGAAGTCGAATTTTTTCTGGGAGAGATTTATCTATCTAGTCTATATATTTATCTCTCTCTCTCTCTATATATAAACACATGATTGTAAGCGTATGCGAGCTTGCGAAATCTAGGGTTTGAGTGATCGATAGGCTACGTTGACGCTATGAAGAAGAGGCTTGATACTCGCTTTCCGGCGGTAAGTTTTCGTATATCCTAAACTGTCTCATTATACACGAATATTTCAATCTCTCTATCCGTGTATATGAACGTGTGTATTTGTATGATTTGTGGTTTGTATGTATGGGTTTTGCTATTTGTGTTTTGTATTTTTCTGGGGTTTTGTGAATTTGAGCAGAGGTTTGTTTTGACTTTAATCTTTTGTGGGGCAAAAAGACTGGAACTTTGGGTGAAGTAGAGTAGTTCTTTAGTTTTGGAGAGGAATGAATGTGTGATTACTGATTAGAGTGGAAGGGAATTTAGCTAGTGTTGTATGAGCCCTCCGTAGGACGTTATTAGTATAATGACATGGTTTGTTTCACTGAAGTTATCCTGAATTATGAGGTTTGAGTTTTTGAGGTGAGGAATGGAATGAGAGGTGAAAATTGGTGGAAGGGTAACTGGAATTGCTAAATTGTGGTAGGTTTTGGTGACAGCAATGGCTGTTGGTAACAGGGGAGATTGGACAGGATCGAGCCCCAATGTGGTGGGCTCCTTGTGGGCACCAATACTGGTCCTCCCACCTAATGAGCCGTTGAGTCATTGTGATTGACCCTTCTACTATTTTGTCTGGTCAGGGTGTGGGGGCCATGGGTTAGGGGTGAGAGTATTTGCCTTTGTGGGGTTAGGGGTGAGAGTATTTGCCTTTGTGGGCAACAGGGGAGATTGGAATATAGGAGATGGTGATAAGCAGTGCAAGAGATGGTGATAGTTGAGGGAAAGAAAGCGACAGAGGTGCCAATGATGTGGGCAGGGCTCAAGAGAGGGATTTCATTAGAGGCACAGTAAAGCACATGTCCCATATGGCCATTTTAGTTGTAAAAACACAAAAAACACAATTTTTTTCTCTCTCACTTTCCTTCTGGAGCATGCTTCCCAAGACATTGACTATGACTAGAATGACTGGCTTCTGTATCCAAAAAGAGAACAATTTAATCAGAGAGTATTGTATTATTTGAATTGATAATTTATGTTCTCTTACCTCTTTAACCCTGACAACAGGCAGCCAGGCACTACTCTGGTCAGCATCTTATGCATTGAGATGCTGAATGTTTTCTATGTTTGTTGTATGATGTATAATTTAAAAAAAAATTAAAATATAAAATATATCTTGAATATTGTAAATCTTCCTTGTTATTGTATTGCTTCTAAATCAGCAGGACAGCTTGTTGCAAGTTGTTAAAATTTGTTATAATCATGCCTTGTAGCTTGAACTTTCCATCTATCTGAGAGCTAGAATTATTGGAATTCTATAAGCTATTGTCATAGTGGATTAGCATGATGGTAGTGATTAGTGCAAAAAGTGAAAAGGAGGAAGAAAGCCATGAGTTACATAAGGAGAAAGAAATGGCCTTTCTACTACAAAGGAAAGAAGAAAGTTTTGGAAAATGAGTACACAAAGACTTAATATATTTTGAACCATGTATTTACTGTGTGGATTGAACTTTCACTGTATTACGAGTATCTGGTGATTTTTCTATGAATATGTACCTCATGTTTACTTTGTGGATTTAACTTACCCCATATTATGAGTTTCCATTCATTTTTGAAGAAATGTAATAGCGTGTATATGTGTATTTCAATTGGTATCTAGTATCTACTTGAGACTTCACTGGAATTTCTGCTGAAAGTTCAATAACTGGCCAAATTAATGACTGCTTAGATTCTTAACTAGTCTGCATTTAGCTCATTTGAAAGAAGTCAAAATAGAAACGGAATGATGCACAGATTTTAAATGACAAAATTCTGGCCTAGAGCAGAGGTTTTGGAAGTTGGGATTGCTTGCTTAGGTGGATTCAGTCTATTGCCATTGAAGTGTCCTTGTTGTATAAAGAGCCCGAGTCATTGTAAAATTGGAGTACTAATTGATATATAATGCTTATGCCATTGTCTTGTTTTAAAACATGCAAGGTTGTATGTGGTCATGTATGCGAATATATCTTATTGTTTATTTAAACTTATGGTACCCTTTTATGATTGGGTTATAGAAGTTTCTTAGTCCTGTGACCTTACTGGGTGATCTATCTTGTAGGCTCGGATTAAGAAGATTATGCAAGCTGATGAAGATATTGGGAAGATTGCTAATGCTGTACCTCTTCTAGTGTGTATGTATCTTTAAGTACCCTAACGTAATTGATTCATGTTCTGTTTATCCTTCGTATATCACTTTTATCCTACATTTGTTTAGCTGTATGGGTTTGTCATAACATTTTTTGTTTTGCAGCTAAAGCGTTGGAACTGTTTTTGCAAGATCTTTGTGATCGGACATATGACGTTACACTTAAGAGGGGAGCAAAAACATTGAATTCATACCATTTGTAAGTATCTCCATATTTTATGGGTTGCAGCTATTATGTCTTTCTGTTTCTCAAATCATTTTAAAGACTTCTGCAATTGTCTAACTTAATACTAAACACTTCAGGAAACAATGTGTACAAACTTGTAACGTATTCGATTTCCTCAAGGATGTAGTCAGCAAGGTTCCCGATTTAGGCGTTTCAGATGGTGATGATAGATCTGCTGCTAAAAGAAGGTTACTCGAGATTCCTACTTGTTCTTAGTTGATAGAACTTGTGACTTCGGACAGAGTTTAGTTAATCGCTAAGTTCATGTTTATGCAGGAAGATTGCTGAAACGGATGATCATTGCAGTGATGATGACATCAAACGGAGCGATATGGTAAGCAAATTGATGCTGTTGTGCTTTAAATACGGAGTAACACACATGGAAAATTTTGGGTACAATTCTGATTGCTTTCATAGTTGCAGCACGAGACAACGCCATCAAGTAGCAGCGGGCGAGGCAGAGGTAGGGGTAGAGGTAGAGGTCGTGGTAGGGGTCGGGCAGTAGATAGAGAGCAGACTACATTATACGAAAAACTCGAAGATGCAGCCGATCAGAGAGACGAGAAACAGAAGAAGAGGAACCCTGAAAGGCTGGACTCCGGGTCAGAAACTGCAGATTCAAAGGTTTCTTTAGCCGGTCAGAGCCTCGAAGCACCAGTGAGAAACTTTGATCTTAACGTGGACTTAAACGACGAGGCTGGGGATTCCTCGGCAGTACCAGCCGAAGCAGCGCCTTCTCCATCGCCCACCGTCCCTTCTGTTGAAACGAAACACGAGGAGGAGTATCCTGGATGGTCAGACGTGGAAGGAATGGTCATCGATCCCATTCAACTCGCGAATCTGAATAGAACGACGACAGATGAGGTAGAGGAAGACTACGACGAAGAAGGCTAACTGATTGTAACTCGGCCGCTGTTACTGACATCCTGACATGGCAGACAACTAGGTTGAACTATGGCACATTGAAGCAGGATTATAGGAATCAGAGAACAAGTAGAAAGAACATAGGAGATTAGGAGGGGCTCTAGACCAGAAAAGAACTTAGGAGGAACTCTAGATTCAATTAGGACAATGTTAGATGTTACTGTGTTAGTCCACATAGGTCTGTATTTATGAAACTATTTTGTTCTCTAACAAATTAATTCAACTAAAAAGCATCCTCAGCAGTATGCTCCAATGTTTTATAATCTATTTTCTTTATTATTGCCAATTTCTGTCTCCTATATATACTCTACATATGCTTTATAAATCTTTTGATTTAGGGAAAAGTTCATAGCACCTACTCAAAAGGTGCGTTCTGGTTAAATTTTGTATACCTTAGGTTGTTTATAACTGATCAGTTCAAATATTTTTTATACTTTAGGTTGTTTATAACTGATAAGTTCAAATAAAAAAGACTGTCGGTTCATATTAAGAAGGCTAAGAGACCGCTTTTATAGGAATATTTGAGGCTTTGAACAAATGGTAAAATGTCAAAGATGAGTGTTTTTCAAGACAAGACAAGACCAAGAAGTTTGACCTTAAAGGTCCAATACACAGTTTTGGTTTTGAACAGCACACAGAATTAAGCTCAGATATTCAATTAAGCCTTCAATTCCTTGATGTCAACTTTAGATAGCCCACAAGATATTAGGTACACATGAAGATGAAAGCAACCTCAAGAATATCAAAATAGCTTGTTTTAGACCATCTAGGCCCTTTGAAAAGGATGTACTTAAAGTTTGCAATTGTTATTTGAATCTACAATATGAGTGAAACACGTCTTATGATCCTTATTGTCATTGACAAATAATTATAAAGAGGTAAACCAGCATAGGTTGCTAACTGAAGATGCATTTTGGGTGAAACTCATTTTGTGACCCTAGCCGACAAAACACCATAATAAGGTAAACCAACCTAGCTAGGTTGACCCTAATTGACAAAAGGCCACAACAAGATAAATCAATATAGTAGTCCATAGTTGATCGGTTCAAACTAAGAAGGTAGACAATTACCAAACTAACTATTCGATCAATTTTGCTAGGGTTACCCCCACCTTACCTTAATCAGACATTGCATCTTCTTATGATATATGTTGAAAAAACTGAAGAAGTAAAGTAAATGGTAGCCTTAATTAATTGTTGGATAACTTATCAAGTAAATGTTATATGGTGTCATATAACATCAATTTTTATTGTTTACAAGCATAAGAGTACTTAGATAATGATAATCCAAATCCATGTTATAATGGAGAATAATAACTTAGTTTAAACACTGACACTAGAGATGCCACCAGCAGGCTTGGAATCTTTCACTGTGGGCTCTGCAGGAACATCACCAATGAGCTTGAATTCTTGAAGCTCCTTGAAGTTCTCCCATGGCTTCACCCAAATCTTGGCCTCGTACACTTTCTTCTCACCGCCGTCGCTCGCCACCAGTGTTATGTCGTAGATGGTTCCGGCCACCACCTGAGTTTTCACGTTCAGCACCTTCTCAAACTCCAACTCCGAGTTCTGCAATCACAATCCAAAAATTAGGTTGAATAGTACCAAAACTTCAGTGCTTCGAGTTGGTTGGGTTGTTTGTTTGGTAATTAGAAGTTTTTTTTAGAGTACTACTGAGTCTAAAAGTATCTATCTATAGATACGTTTTCAACCTATTGAAGCAAAAAGAGTCAATTTCCCCTGTAATTCAAACCTGTATCCTCCCATTTGGGAAAGTCACAGAGGTGCCATCGAACTACAAGCTACTCGGCCCTATGTGAAAGTGTCCTGACCTAGCCTCTATTGGCCCTGATTTACCTCGTGTCCTTTTGTCGTTAAGGTCACAAGGCTAATTTCATCTAGAGATGTCGATTTTCTTATAAATCAAAATATATATTTAAGGGAAAATACTTAGATGTGGTTTTGATTATATTGATTTTTTTTTTCGTTGGGTGATGGATGGAGGCTTTAATGGCTTAGAGCGGCTAATTACATTTTTGTCCTTGTACATGCTCCATTCTTGCAATGCGAAGGCGATGGGTTATGTTTTAACCATCACCACTCGTGAAGGAACGAAAGTGATTACCTTATGAAAAATTAGAGGGTCAATAATAGTGCTCACATCAACAATTAAGGTACTAAAATTACTATTTTGAATAAATGCAATAGCGAAACACACTATTTTCCCTATGGTTAATGAAAAGTTTCTATAATATCGTTCTCAATTAGAAAAAAAAAACTGTTTAAACTAATAGTGTTGGCAACTAGTATTTGTATTGGTATTGAAAACTCATGACATCGTAGAATCTGTCATAATTTAGGAAGAGTTTCTGAAAGTAAAACGAAGAACAATATGATTGAGTTAAGAGAGAATACAGACCGCTTTCTTGTTATTTTCGGTGACAGCGAAACGAGCAAGCTCCTCAATTTCGAGGTTGTTCTCCCACCCCTTGGCCNTTAAGTCTTCAATTCCTTGATGTCAACTTTATATAGCCCACAAGATATTAGGTGCACATGAAGATGAAAGCAACCTCAAGAATATCAAAATAGCTTGTTTTAGACCATCTAGGCCCTTTGAAAAGGATGTATTTATGTTCATTTCACAGTCCATCTTACATTAATCCTTTGATTTACAAGAAATTTTGTAATTGTTATTTGAATGTACAATCTGAGTGAAACCCGTCTTATAATTCTCATTGCCATTGACAAATGATCATAAGGAGGTAAACCAGAGTAAGTTGTTACCTGAAGATGTGCTTTGAGTGAAACTCGCCTTGTGACCCTAACTGGCAAATGATTATAAGAAGGTAAACAAAGCTAAGTTGACTACTTGACTCTAACGGACAAAAGACCACAACAAGGTAAATCAACATAGTAGCCCATAGCTGATCGGTTTAAACTAAGAAAATAGACAACTCCCACTAGGACTTAAACTTGGAACCTCATGATTACCAAACTAACTGTTCGACTAATTTAGCTAGGGTTAGCCCACCTTACATTAATCCGACAATGCATCTTCTCATAATATACGTTGAAAAAACTGAAGAAGTAAAGTAAATTGTAGCCTTAATGGTTCGATAACTTATAAATTAAATGTTATATGGTGTCATATAACATCAATTTTTATTGTTTACAAGCATAAGAGTACTTAGACAATAATATAATCCAAATCCATGTTATAATGGAGAATAATAACTTAGTTTAAACACTAACGCTAGAGATGCCACCAGCAGGCTTAGAATCAGCTTTCACTGGGGCCTCTGCAGGAACATCAGCAACGAGCTTGAATTCTTGAAGCTCCTTGAAGTTCTCCCATGGCTTCACCCAAATCTTGGCCTCGTACACTTTCTTCTCACCGCCGTCGCTCGCCACCAGTGTTATGTCGTAGATGGTTCCGGCCACCACCTGAGTTTTCACGTTCAGCACCTTCTCAAACTCCAACTCCGAGTTCTGCAATCACAATCCAAAAATTAGGTTGAATAGTACCAAAACTTCAGTGCTTCGAGTTGGTCGGGTTGTTCGTTTAGTAATTAGAAGTTTTTTTAGAGTACTACTGAGTCTATTACAATGTATCTGTCCATACATACGTTTTCAACCTATTGAAGCAGAAAGAGTCAATTCCCCCTAAATTCAAACATGTATCCTCTCATTTGGGAGAGTAACAAAGGTGCCATCGAACTACAAGCAACTCGGCCCTATGTGAAAGTGCCCTGACCTAGCCTCTATTGGCCCTGATTTACCTCGTGTATGTTCTTTTGTAGTTAAGGTCACAAGGCCATTTTCATCTAGAGATGTCGGTTTTCTTATAAATCAAAATATATATTTAAGGGAAAATACTTAGATGTGGTTTTGATTATATTGATTTTTTTTTTTTCATTGGGTGATGGATGGAGGCTTTAATGGCTTAGAGCGGCTAATTACATTTTTGTCCTTGTATTACAGGCTCCATTCTTGCAATGCGAAGGCGATGGGTTATGTTTTAACCATCACCACTTGTGAAGGAACGAAAGTGACTTCCTTATGAAAAATTAGAGGGTCAATAACAGTGCTCACATCAACAATTAAGGTACTAAAATTACTATTTTGAATAAATGCAATAGCGAAACACAATATTTTCCCTATGGTTAATGAAAAGTTTCTATAATATCGTTCTCAATTAGAAAAAAAAAACTGTTTAAACTAATAGTGTTGGCAACTAGTATTTGTATTGGTATTGAAAACTCATGACATCGTAGAATCTGTCATAATTAAAGAAGTTTTTCTGCAAGTAAAACGAAGACTGATATGATTGAGCTAAGAGAGAATACAAACCGCTTTCTTGTTATTTTCGGTGACAGCGAAATGAGCAAGCTCCTCAATCTCGAGGTTGTTCTCCCACCCCTTCTCTTCGGTAACGCCTCCCAAAGCCATTGTTGGACTCGACTAACTCTTTAGCGAATTGAAGTTTAGGCAACAAGTAGATGTGTTTAATTTGTGTGTGTTGTTTGTATTGCACTATTGGTTTGGAATGAAGAAATAGGATGTGTGGAGGGCTTATTTATAGAGAGATTCCTTCACCCTATGCAAAGAAAAATGCTATTTGGATAATGTTAAAATAAAATAATAATAATAAAAAACATGGTGGTTACGCCACACCAATGAAGTTAGCCAGGTACCAAATCTTGCCTAATTCCATTTCAAAACTAACCCCTAATCTTGCCTAAGTTCATTTATTGATTTGGTATGGCATAGATTGGAGGTTTCTCTCTCTCTCTCTCTCTATATACCTAAAA
>CM008338.1:2805611-2817733 GCA_002525835.2 Ipomoea batatas | reverse complement strand
TATATATATATATAGGGCAACAGTATGTTGGTGGACAATTGGTATATAAAGGAGGCAATAACGTGCAAGTTAGTCGGACAGTTGGTTTGGTAGTCACAACGTTCTAAGTTTGACTCTTCGTGAAAGTCATGACAACTTAGGTTCATTTACCTTCTTCTAGGCATTTGATTGGAGGGAATTACAATTTCATTCCCACATAATTCCGAAGGCAAGCAAATCTCTTCATTTGGTTGGAGGAAATTGTAATTCCATGGAATTGAAATTCCCTCATTTTCATGGAATTAAAATTTCATCCTCCCTCCCGCCCCCTTCTATTGGTATTTCAATTCCATCAATTTTTTAAGGAAAAAAAATAGTTTGAGACAAAATTACTCCTATAATTTTTAACCTAAAATTTATGGTTGACCTCTCTCTTTCCATTATAGTGTGTCATCTTCTTCTACTCTAAACACAAAACGTCAATCAGTAAGCCAACCTCAATCAAATATGTTTTGCTCAAAACTCTATTATTTATTTTATTGCTTTCGTTATGCAACTCTAAGGTTCATTTACAACGTGCTACATAAATTTTCAAAAGTAAAATTTGAATTTGATCATTTAAGATTTATAAAAATAATAATAATAATAATAATAAGTATGGGGTTTTTAGATATTATATTATACTACTTATTCGCTTTCAATTATCATATATACCAAACATTGGAATTGAAATTTCTAGTAATTATATTCCTGTAAACTAAACAATTTAAATTATTACTTTAGTCCTACGTTATTTATCTCTCATGAAATTACAATTTATTTCCTACCTAATTTCTTGACTCCAACCAAACGTCCGGTTATAATCATTACTGGCTTGAGTCACAATGTGACTAGGTGAGTTTCATTTTACCCGAAACATACCTTTAAATAGCCATCAGACACAACCCCGACAAAGACATCCATTTTGCCAATTGTTTTTATTTATTGCTAAATCGTGGTTGCTAAAGTTACACAAATCCATCCAAAATCTACGAATTCGTGATGTATCAAACAATCTAAATATAATATATATATATATACTTTATTTCACATTTGGATAGACTTCGAAAGACTTGTTATATACGCTATAAGATTGCATGAAGTATAGTGAACCGTTATGCAATGAACCCGAGTTCACCTTGTAAAGTGAATCTAAGTCAAAATGTACAACATATATACAATTCTTTTTTTTTTGAATACTACTGACTCTGTTAGAATAGTATCTATTCATACGTACTTTCTCAACCTACTGGAGAGGACCACAGCTATGCCGTTTGACCATTGGCCTTTGGCAGTCAATCTGATTGATAGTTACATAACCCATTTAATTTCATAATTTAAGAGCACGACTAAATTCATGTTTTAAACAAGCCAATAATTAACAATTAAATAGTATTATTATCATGACTATATTCATAATCTAAGAGCACGACTAAATTCATGTTTTAAACAACCCAATAATTAACAATTAAATTAGTATTATCATGACTATATACATCTTGATCCCGATCACTATCTAAATAACTTATGGGAAAAAAAAATGTAGCACCACATTTTAATTTAAAAAATATGAAATAGCTATCTTTTTTTAGTACTACTGACTCTATTACAATGTAGTATTTGTCAACAGTGGCCTCCACTGAGACTCGAACCCACTCCCGTCATCCATGTAGGAGTGTTAATCAGGACACCAGATGCAACTTGACCACAAAGTCTTTGGCATATGAAATAGTTATCTAGAAAGGAGTACGTGGCTAAGTAAATAAAGAATGATCCTAGATAGATGTATCAGATTAGCTCTCACTTCTTACCTAAAATTTTATGTCATCTGATTTTGATTCACAATTACATTGAAGTGAAATAAGTTATTTTACAGGTTCATCAATTAATAAATATAAAGCAATTGTGACAATTAATACATGTCATATCATTATGGGGTAAATATTGGTAAAAAAAAATCCGTCTAAATAATTATTTTTTTCTTTTCCTTTTATGATTGTTAGAGTTATAAAGAGTGGAATGGATTGAATTCAATTATTTAATAATCAAAATGAGTTTTAATAAAAGTATCAAAATTATTGTTTAAATATATATAACTTGAGATCAAAATTAGAGTAAAAATTTGTATTTAAAAAATCATGCCATTACAACTTGTATATAATGTGCTAGTCCTCATCTATTTTACATCATTCTAGTATTCACATCCCGCAATTATTGTTCGGCAGAGGCATAGAGAGCCAACTTCAATATGTCTACATCAAAACATGCATGATGTTTGATATTATGTAGATATAAGAAAATAAAGTTGTATATTCACTACTGACTACAATATTTGACGTGATAATAAGCATTTGATCTTAACACTCATAAAAAAGTAGTTAACATACATCCCACGATTAATCCAACCTACTCATAGCTCTTCTACATTACATTTTTTTTTTGATAAATTTACAGGGTCTTTCTCGCCGTCCATTTAACGGTCCGGGGTCCACCCACGTTCGCTCTGCGAGACACGGGAGCTGGCCCAGGGAGAATCGTCACTTGTGAGAATTGAACCCGAGTTCTCCCGAAATTCCTCCCCATATCTTCTACATTACATTGATAGGCACTACCAACAACTCAATAATATTAATTAATGAATTACAAGCTAAGTAGCCCTAGCTAGTTGTTATAGTCTAACTCATGCTTGATTTAAATTAGGATATGATCCTGTACCAAAGACTGCGCATATGTGCAATGAATTGAAATTATTATGAATGAAATTGTTTTTTAAACCCAATCATTAACAACTAGTATTATACTATTATTGTGACCTACTATATATAAATTTTTAATTCCAATCACTAACTAACTTACAAAAACATGTAATAGTAGTCCAATGAATAATGGGAATTGGGAAAAATCATTCCCATATTTCTATAATTATGACAATGCATTAGAAAATGTATAATAGTGCATCCACCAATAACTAATGATGCACATATGTAAGTATACTGGCATTTATCCAATTGTAAATGGACTATCAAGTATTTTCAAATTAAATGCACATTCGTAATTACAAAAAAATAAACACAACTTTTGCTTAATTTTCAACGCATGATTATCATAAATAGACAAATGAAATTAGTCCGCATTTTTTAACGAAGCGCTACTAGTTCTCATTTGATATATATATATATATATATNAAGGTTTTGAATTGTGTCGGACATTATATTGACTGCTTTGATTTATGCATGCAGGCTTTGATTAATGTAAAAGTAAATGCTTCTACATACCCAAGAATAGAGGTGATTTGTGAATGGTTAGAAGAAGGTGGCATGCAGAGTGCAGACAAAATATCAAATTACTTTTTAATTAGTAAAATCTTAAGCTGATAGGTATATATAAATATGTTTCCCCTTTAATTTGTTTGCTTTAATTTGTCATTGAATAGTTATGGAGAATTGTGAGTTTTGGGTTGCGACTTGACAGCTTTTATTGAGATACCAATTAAACTACTCAACAACCACCTATAAATGAACCAATCAGAAGCTATCCCAACCCCTAAATCGACCAAGCAACGGGAAGAAAAAATCACTGTTAGCCAATCAGAAGAAGCTCTTATCTCCGGGCCAACCCGTAAAAGTAGAATTAGTTTTACCCTGAATATAATATAAATTATTTGATAGTATGGTCCACACAATAATGATTGGTGGTTAGCTGATAAATTAGAGCTTGTTTGGTTGGTCCATTTACAATCATTATTGTTTGGAGCTGTGTGGATCATATTATTAAATAATGTGCATTCAGTATAAAAATAATGTAATTTTTTTTTGAGGATAAACGTAGCTATTCCATTAATTCATAACATAAAACGTTTACATCAATTATCAATGAAATGGTAAACCATTCCTTACAGTCAGACATAGAAACAACTTTTCTAACTATGCTATAGAAAACTTGAATCGCAGACTATTTCATAACTATGAAGCTATGTTCCTTCAGGGAGCTTAAAGTTTCTTCAAAGATCTGGGTCTTCGTCATCATTATTTTTTGCTCGCCCAGGATAAGATCAACACTTGTCGAAACCAAACTAAACGATTTATGCTAATGAAAATGAAAAGCTCGTGAAAGTAACGAGAGGAAAAATGCTCATGAAACTAACGAGAGGAAAACACAATAATAGAAGAAAAAAAAGTGGGTAAAGTCAAAGTAGGGTTGGAGTTCAAGACTACCAACACAAAGCCCAATACCTACCTACTATTATTTTATTCAAAGGGAGAGAAAATGGAAGAAGAAGATCTGGCGGTGGTCGGAGGCGGACGGAACTGCGACGGTGGTCGGGGCGGAAGAAGATCAGAGCGAGAGCAAACATGGAAGGTGACCAAAACCGCCGGCTCAAAGCTCTATTAGAGCCCCGGCCAGAGGCCGGCGGTGAAAGTCGAAGTTGAGCAGCAGAGAAATGCGTTTTGTTTTACAGAGAAATGTAGTTTTAGTATATTAATAATTGAAATTGTATTCAGGGATGTATATTGTATATTTGAGTAGTCATAAATGACTAAATTAAAATATCCCATTTCCCAACAGAACAAATTCTACTATTCACTCATCATCTTTACTATTTCACTTAAACTCCATGATGTAGTGATGACTCTATTTCTAGAAATACCTTTTTACCCAATTTTTGTAGTTAAGTGTTGATACTTAAGTGATATTTATTACTTGGTTGTGTGTTTTTGTGGTTATAGATGAAATTCTTCACAACGAGTGGTAAAGGAAACATTTTGGGGTTCTTTGGATAAATTTTGATAGCTTAGGATCCCACTCAAGGAGGGAGATGAGCAGCGGAGCGCGAAATGGAGCAGGAGCAATCTGGAAAAAATGAAATTGGCACCGAAATGGCCGTGTGGGAACCGATTTCGGTCCGTACTGTTCTGTTTTAACCGATTTTCTGCTGCAATTTTGAGGATTGTGAACCTTAGCTGGTGTTGAACTTCTCTCTCTTATTTTCATAGCAAATATTATCTTAGAACAACTTAGATTTACACTAGAGAACACTTTGCAAGCCTCATTTTGTGGATTTGGAAGGGATTTCATCAACTCTCTTCAACATTTAATAGTAAATTTATATTTTCATCCTCTTCATCTCTTATTTACTCTTATTGCACTTTTATGATTTCTTTACTTAATATTGCTATGCTTACTTTAGATATGAGTGAGTAGTCATTTTTATGGGTTAGATTTGGTGTTTATTGCTCTTATTGATGCTATTTATGTGATTATTGCATAAAGGGGATGAACAACCATTTAGGGTTCTTGAGTTTGAATTGAGTTTTGATTTTATCTTTCAATAGTTATTGCGCAATGATTGTTATTTGTCTTTGGAAAGTCTTCCATCACAATAGGAATTGGATTGAAGACTTGAGTCTTCCCAATCTCAAACCCAATTTCCCTTCTATGCAAATAGGGGTAGATGGGGCTTACAAAGCTTTTGTTCTTAACGAATTTAGGTTGATACACCATGGAAATGGGGCAATCTTTGTTCTAATCCTTGTGGAAACTTGGATTCTTTTGTGCTTGCTTCAAGAACTAGGGTTATTGTTCATCTCCCAATTTAAGTGTTAAATGCATCAATAGAGTAATACGTACACCTAGTTTAACCCATCTTTACCAATTGAATTTAATTTTAGATTTAATCTTGTTTTCCCTTTAATCCAAAATACCAAAAATACTCTAGTTTTAATTCAAAATCAAACATGATTTACTTGGATCCTTATGGATTCCAAGACCTTGGTGCCTAGAGTTTAGACTGCTCTCTACTTGCCATAAACGCCAATCCTCGTGATTCGACATTCACACATGTTTTCACTATCGCCCCTATTCTTATATCATGTAGCAATAGAAATAACCACGGAGATAGTTCCAATCAAATTGGGCACGGTAGAAATGAAATCGGAATTCAAAAGGTTTAAGTTCTGATTTAATAAAAGCGGGAACCGGTCGGTTCATGTTCCAAATAGAAAGAACAAATAATTAAATAGATAATTTTAGAAAAGGTTGAAATGCCTGCCACCTGCAAGTTTAAATTTGGATAAAAAATATATATATATATAAACAACTTAATCGTAGTAAAATTAAGTGTATTTTCAAAATTATTTTTATTTTTAATTTAACTTTAAAGTTTAAATATTTGTCACAATCATTTTTTTAAAAACTTCAAAATGATTTTTTTTTTAAAAAAAAAAAATAAGTGTTGAATTTGAACTATTTAAAAATAAAAAATATAATTTACAAAAAAAAAAAAAATTAATTCGAACTAGCGGTTCAAACCAAAACCAAAACATGAACCTTCAAAGATTCTGGTTCCAGTTTCTCATTTTTCGAAACCGTGAACCCACAGTTCAGAATCAGAACAAAATCACGATCATGCCAACGTTGCAAGCATTTATAAGATATCGAGTTTAAGTATAGGGAATAAATATTTCAGCCATGCCCCACGTGCAGTGACTTAACTCAAATAGTCACTCAAATAGTAATTGTAGATTTTCTTTGTCACCAAAAAAAATAAAAAAATTATGAACGGTGTTCAATTATACATTGCTAGTGCACTCTAATTTTGTTTGAGTCCAACGCACTGAGTTGTTACTTCTCATGTGATTTGATGACTATTATATATATAATATAAGGGTTTATCTATTATGCCCTCGAATAGTGCTGGTGGTTTCCTTATCATTCCAAAAACAAATAAAAAATAAAAAAGAATTTATACATACGGTGTGGTGCCTTTATCATTTGCAAGACGCAGGGTAGCCTCCTCCACTGGGTTGGCATAGAAAAACCCGCGAACTAATATTAGAGGACAACTTATCAAAGTATAATAACAAGTAAAAGTAAAGTAACATATAATTGTAATTAAGTGTAATTATTTAGATCTGTTTTTGAAGGTGGACTGCGCCAATGTACTAAAATTGCAGTGAAGCACACCAGGGGACTAGATCAAATCAATAATTCATTTCTGATGAAAGTGGTAACAAGAGGAAATTTGTCTGGTCCATAAGAATACAAAAAAATCTATTATATGAACTCGCAATCTTTACTCTTTCACTTAAATTCTATAATATAGCAATAGGAATGATTAGGGGATGGTTGAAATCGAAACTTAAAATGTTCCAATTTGATAAAATTGGAAACTGATCGGTTCAAGTTCAAACCGATAAATAAATAAATACTTTAGAAAAGGCGGTTGAAAAGCCTGGTACCTGCAACTTGAAATTTTAATAAGATAAAAACTAAGGGGTCGTTTACTTCGTTTCTCTGTTTTTCCTTTTCCAGTTTTCCATTTCTCCATTTTTCCAATTTTCCATCTCCATTTCTCCAGTTTTCCATTTCTCCAATTTTCTGATTTCATTTACAAATTTCATAATACCGAACACAAGTAGTAATAATAATAATAATAATAATAATAATATTTTACAAATTTAATTTTTAAATAAAAAATTCAATTACACTAATACTAAAAATAATAATAATAATAATAATAATAATAATAATAATAATAATAATATTTTACAAATTTAATTTTTAAATAAAAAATTCAATTACACTAATACTAATCATAATAATAATAATAATAATAATAATAATAATAATAATAATAATAATAATAATAATAATAATTTACAAATTTAATTTTTAAATAAAAAATTCAATTACACTAATACTAATTAAATGTACAAAATGTAACAAAACTCGATAAGTACATAATACGTACTCTGCACTAAATAAATTACAACTATTTCAATCATTTTAGTACATAATTTGAGTACATAATAATAAAAATTACTCCCTCCGTCCCATTTTACCTGTCCTATTTACTATTCATTGGTCAAACCAACTCTTTATTCATTGCTTATTTTCTTTAGTAATTTTTTATTATTTTTAAATTTAATTTTTTGTGTTTAATAGTACTTTTGATGTAGTTTCTAAATATATAAATTTTATATATTAATACTAAAATTAATATTATGAAAAATTGGATTAAAAATAACTTCAGTCAAGCCTCGTTAAACGAACCAGACAACCAAAATGGGACGGAGGGAGTAATATAATAATAAGTAATAATAATAATTAAAGTAAAAAAGGTAAAAATAATACAAATAATAATAATTAATATAATAATAATAAGTAATAATAGTAATTAAAGTAATAATAATAAGATTTGGAAAAGAACAAAAGAAAAGGGGAAGTACGTTGTTCAGTGTTCACCCAAGAAAACGGGAAGGGGAAAGAACAAAAAAAAAAAGGAGCTGCGCTCATCCGGATTCGAAACTCAGACCTCACGGAAGGAAATACACTGTTCACCCGCATCACTCCATTCTTCCATTTGGAGAGATCTGATTTCAATCTCTCCAATTTTGTATAAGATTTGGAAGAATGGAGTGGAGAATGCTTTTGGAGAAATAAATTTAGTAAACAACTTCTCCAATTTTTCTTTTTCCACCTCCCCATTTCTCCAATTTTTTAGAAAATTCTCCATTTTTCCAAGTTACTAAACGACCCCTAAATCTTAGTAAAATTAGTAAAATCTTAAGCTGATACGTATATATAAATATGTTTTCCCTTTAATTTGTTCCCTTTATATAAATAGTTATGGAGAATTGTGAGTTTAGGGTTGCCCACTTGCCAGCTTTTATTGAGATACCATTACCAATTAAACTATGGGTTGACGATCCATCGGAAGAAGCACTGGCCTAATCTCCCGGCTAATCGCTAAATGGACCAACCAAACAACCTATTTCTTGGCCAATTGCTATGTGGACCGCAAATTATTGTGTGGACCATGATCTACATAGTACATAGTGTTGTGTAGATCATAATAAAAAATTTGATGTGACAAGGTTGAGTCACCTTGAAATGCTTGGATCCGCAGGGATGGGAGTAGTCATAAATGACTAAAATATCCCATTTTCCAACCGAACAAATTTGTCTCTAAAACTACATCAAATTCTACTATTTAATATTCACTCACAATCTTTACTCTTTCACTTAAACTCCATGATGTAGCAATAGGATAACCAGGGAAATATTTCCAATCAAATTAAATTAGGCACGGTAAAAATCGAATCGGAACCCAAAAGGTCTCGGTTCCGATTTAATAAAAGCGGGAACTGATCGGTTCATGTCCCAAATAGATAAAATTAAGTGCATTTCCAAAATTATTTTTATTTTTAGTTTACCTTTAAAATTTAAATATTTGTCATAACCATTTTAAAAAAAAATTCAAAATGAATTTTTTTTTTTAAAGTGCTGAATTTGGACTATTTAAAAAAGAAAAATATAATTTATAAAAAAAAAATCTAATTCGAACTAACGTTTCAAACCAAAACAAAAACACGAACCTTCAAAGGTTCTGGTTCCTATTTCTCATTTTTTGAAACTGTGAACCGACAGTTCAGAACCAGGACAAAATCACGATCATATATGTGCAGATGAAGTGCAGATTTAGTGTTCAAGTTTGCATAGTAAAGTTAATAATAATTACGAAAATATCACGGCATATATTCATTGTCTTATTATTTATCATTTACCGTATTATCCTTGTTCTTTAATTATTGAGTTATTTTATACGAGTCACCTGGGTCAATTTAATCAATTAATGCTTATATATATTGAATAAGGCCTGACACTAGCTAGCTAGACTCTAAATAAGTCACAACATAATGTGTACCTTGATACGAATCTTAAGTCCTCCAAATGCACAACTTGAATAAATTATAAGTAACAAACAATTTATTATTAATTATTATTACATTTTTCAACATAAGTATTACATTTTTATCTTAATCCAACATCGTCACATACTGGAGATTCACCCTTATTATAACTATAATTTCTCAACAATTAAGAAGCCACATTTTCATGGCTATATTATATTATTAATTAGGGCTTAGGGGAATAGGCTCAAAGAGTACAGTTTGGATACGAGTCTGAGTCTCTAAGTTCTTGATGCCATGCCCATCTCCATGTTGATACATGCATTGAGCCATTCTGGCAATGTTCATCGCAACTTCAATGAATGTTCCGGAGAAAGGGCTACCACCTTCAAGTAGAATTTTATTCATTTTCTTCCATATCTCATTCATCTCCAAATCAATGAAACCACGAGCGTCGTTGACAGAAGCTTTAGCCTCACCCATGTAACATTGTATTGCTTTTGGGACATCACCTCTTTTCATCTCATCCTAAAATATTTTTTTAAAAAAATGAATAGAATTAAAAAACAAAACAAAACTTAATTAGAGAAAGAAATGAATGATATGTTTTGTATGTCTTATATGTTATTGGAACGTGACAGGTATTAGAGCGTAGTAGAGCGACAACACATGTTTCTATGATTTGAACCTGAACCAGGTTCACTAGATGGGTTGGTGTCTGTGGTGCTGGTATGGTAGAGGGGTAATTTTGTAAATATACCGTTAGATTGTCTATCTGTAACCTTAAATGTTTTATCATCACAATTAATTTTTTCTTTTATAAAAGGATTGGAGCATAGTGGTGCAACCGCACCTGTACCAGTGGTTATAACCCGAACCAGGTTCACTGAGCGGGTTGGGGTCGTGGAGGCACTAGTGTGGTACAGGGGTAATTTTGTAAGCGTATGTTTAGGGTGGTCTATTTGTATAACCTCGGGGTGTTTTATATCTCGAACTGGGTTCATTAGGTGGGTTGGGGTGCGGGAACGCTGGTACAGTATAGGGGTTATTTTTTAAATGTACATAAGGGTTTTCTATTTGCAACCTAAATGTTTTATCATCACAATTAATAAAAATCTCATATACTCTCGTGGTCGTACGCTCTCTTCTTTGTTTGTTCTTGATCTCTTAGATCCCTTTTCCTCAACAAATAACATCTCCATTATCTCATCTTTTATTGTACCAAAACCAACTAAAAGATTTATACTTACAGGTGAGGTTCCTTTATCATTTGCAAGCGCGAAGGATCATAGATGAGAGACGGATTATTTCATGATAATCTGTCAAGCAACGAAGGGCAGCAGGATCCTCCGCAGGGTTATTGACATAGGCAAAAGCATGCACTAATATTACAGGGCAGCTTATTGAAATCCAAGCATTTTGTATGTATTCTTGATAGGTTGGGGTGTATCCACTGTGGTACCACTTTGCCTCTTGTAAGTATGATTTGCATATATCTGCCCACTGTTCATATATACAATCAAAAAATATGGATGTTATAATATTAAGAAATGATTGTCAAATTAGCCATTAAGCTACAGATAAAAATGTAATTGAGTTGTCCAACTAAAACAAATAGAATTAATTCTTTAAACAAGCTAAATATAATCCTGTAATTAAGTCAAAAGCGACTGGTTCTCCAAGTTAATCGAAGTTTGCACTTTGTCTCCCACCAGGAGCCAGTTGGGGATGAAGTGCGTTAGGTTTTTTAAAACTTTTTCAATATTTAAAATTAATAAAATACATAAATAAAATAATTTGTTAAAGGTTAACTATCACTTGTTAACCTGGTGAATTGGTCACTTTTGACCCAATTGCAAGACTTTGGCTTGTTCAGGGGTCTACTGTATTTTTTAAATTGTATGACCTAATTGTATTTTCGTGTATAATTCAGTGGCTAATTTGACCCTTATTCAAATATTAATTTATTTATTTATTTATCATAACAAAATTAATATAATGATTTTTTAGTATACCGATTTTCTGAGATGATGCAAGATAAAGATGCCATGTTCTTTATGAATATCGTATGCAGCTTCGTTGACGAAGTTGTTGAGTGCCAAATAGCATAACCTCATGTAGTCCGGGAGATGTTCTACTTTTGTTGCATCATCCCATCTGAAACAATAATCAAAAGGATGTCATATAAGAACAACCATAAAACGAGGAAGAATTCATCATTTTTATAGAATTTGGAGAATTCATTTAATTAATT
This sequence comes from Ipomoea batatas, assembly GCA_002525835.2. Lineage (NCBI taxonomy): Eukaryota > Viridiplantae > Streptophyta > Magnoliopsida > Solanales > Convolvulaceae > Ipomoea > Ipomoea batatas. Next base: position 2,805,768 of record CM008338.1, on the reverse strand, counting down.
CTTCAAATTTGGAGAAATAGAGATCAGAAATAGAAAACTGAAGAAATGAAAAATTGAAAAATGAAAAACAAATATATGACGTGAATGACCAATAAACAAGTTCGGTCCATTTTTTAATTTTTCATTTTTTTTTTCCATTTATATCTCGTGTTACTAA